>JAPYMA010000463.1:0-17874 GCA_035041965.1 Anisakis pegreffii
GGTGAAATCCTTTCGTCAATTTACGACTGATGCAGTTTTATAACTGAATTATCAAAGTGCACAGAACTCGTCATTCAAAAAATGAATGGTTAATCGACTGAAGTCACATCTTCCAGATGTTGTTATAGCAACGAAGCACAATGATCAAGCAACGAAATAATCAAATATCTTCGAACATTAACTGGTTATAAGTGTTTATCTCATCATCATTAATACACTGATACAACTCTCCATTGGTCATACATTCAACTCTTCCGAATTAGATCAATCACCGATCAATATCACAATGTATAGAATGTTTGCTCTGGTGAATAACACAAAAACAAGAACAAACAATCAAAATTTTTAGTCATACGTGAAAGTTCAAAGCATGCACGTGCCGTGGGCAGTTATTCAGGGTAGACGGTCGTCAATCAGTGCACCATCAAAAGCTTGATCAGTACGAAGTGAAATAAATAATAGAAACTGCTAAATGAAAGCGAACTACGGGCTACAACCAAGGTACTCCAGAAGCAAATGTAACAGCTGATCTATTCTGTGCAGAGTTGGAAATGCCAACTCTTTGTTCATAATTGGTCAAACATCAACCCAGCATACAGTCATCGATAACGCTATTCAACATATCCAAATTAAGCACAAAAAATACATCCACTAGCGTTTCCGTTCGCAATTCTGCAGACGAAATTTTCTTGAACAGATAAATTTGATGCAGAAAAAATGTTCACTCCTAAGTGAATCGTGTCATTATTGAGCACGTTGTATCATCAAATTCATTTTCGTCGAGTACTCGTTCGACATTAGAATATGACAACTGTGCACTAATGATGAGGACAAGAAAACAGTTGGACTGATAAACTATGATTTTAATGAGGGCACGTAAATTTGAGAGATGGATGCTGAAATGGGGAGTTGTATGAGTTGTTGACGAGACTGATTGAAGACCTTCTCGCGATGATGCAAAGGTCTAGCGAAATCTTGTTGCACGATACGATAAGCACGTGACGCATTCAGTACCGTATCACGAACAAGATGTGGTAGTTGACTAATATGTACATGAGCACCATCGAAAAGTGGTCCAAATTCGAGTGGACGTTGCGTTTCAATTCGAACTCGAACAAGTAATGCCGACATTTGATACAGCACCAACAAAACATCGCAAAAACGTGTTGCAATTGTATCACGTCTATACGCACGATCGTGTTCACTCCACACGACATGCACTTCATCGTTACCCAAATGTTTCAACTTTTGTGTTACATCACCTCAAAGACAATCATATTCAACCGGTACTAATAGTGAGTGGTATATCAGGAACACAAATTATTCTTTCAAACAAAAACTGCAAAATATAAGAAATTACAGAAGAAATCCGTGTTTTTTGTTGTTGGATATCTAAATGATATATATGGAACATACCATTTAGCATTGTGCTGACGTGGAAAATAACTTCAGTATTGCCGGATGCAAAATATGGAGCGATCGTTTCACCAGATAGACCGCCAGTGTATCCTTGATGCCTCCTTCCTATTTGCACCATCCATCCCAGTCCTGAGACGAACTTTTCGAATGCTTCTGAACCGGCATCATTCGCCAGGATTGTATTTTTATCCTTAAATTAAGCTGACCCATAGTAGTATGCTTTCTTTCGTCCCCGTTTGAGTATCAATTCAGAAACTAATAACAGATCTAGTATATGATATAATACCTCTTGTCCTTTGGCAACATAGATTACAGCAACTTTATGCACTTCACGTGAGAGCGTCTGATCAAGATGCCGCAAATCACGAGCGTAATTCTGTGGTACTTGTCTGACTGCGCTAATTAATCGGAAATCCGAAACGACTGAGCGCCAAAGAGATAAATTATCATCAACAAGCGTTGTCTGTGAAGAAGTCGCTTGTGGTTGATGCTGATAAAGTTCGTCAATTATCGATCGTTGTATACTCGTGCTGCCACCAGCTCCACATAAATCAACAAGAACTCGTCGATTTTGTTGAATAAACGAATACATATCACTGCATTCAATTGGTTCCGTTTCTAACGCTCCCGGCAATTGCGGCAATCCCTGACAATAGCATTTTCGCTCAACTTCTTCCATTCAATTTGGTGGTCCATTATTCATCGATACTCACAAACAATTATCAGTTTAATATCAAGCGGTAAAATTTCATCCGATATAACTGTTCAGCAACAGTACAATCGCAGCTTCACTAAAATTCCACTTTGTGTTGCAGATTGTAATGAATTACAAATATAACGGTCAATCATAATAATTGCATACACCAACACACCATGAACGGATCGCTAGTAGGAGTGCGTAGAACAGATTCTTTGCGTACAGCAACATTCCGAGGTCTTGTTGCCAGTTTTCTGAGCCATTTGTTAACACTACTTGAACGATGCGATGTTTCTCGCAAATCGTTGAATTTCCAGCAATGCTTTCCAACTGCAGTGCGACACGTTAACCTCAGTGTGTCTTCATTATCCATACTACAATTGATGCATTCATTTAGCCATTTCTAACGAACAAAGAACTGACTTCAGCTCATTGAAAATACACTTTCAATGAACCAAATATCTCAACAATAGTGCTAACTGAAGTGCAACAAAACAACTGAATAAACGAATGGATGAATGAAAGGCAATAACCTGAGAATAGCAGCTTTGTGATCAATAAAAATACGTCCACTTGTTAATTGTTCACCATTTGTATGATTCTTTGAGCAATATTCAATGGAATTGGATTGTGAGAGCGAGAATGATGTCAGTGGAAATTGATGCGCATAAGTCAATAACATACCCTCGAGGCATTTACGTTTATCATTTATCACACGCTCCAATAATGCACGTCGAATATGCTTCTCATTTAAACTTAATGATACACCTTGCCACACCAACTCACCTGCCCAGCATTCTTCATTCACCTAATAAAAAATAGCATAACATTAGTAAATGATATAATTAAAAACTGCGCAAACATCAACGACGAGGTGTTCCATTTATTTTGTAGCCAAAATGTGTCTAAACAGATTAAGAAATCAAAAAATAAACTAACAATTTCAAGTGTTCGTTCAAGTAATTCGATGAGTTTGTCGGTGCGTGAAAGTCGAACTAGTTGATGAAGATCCGAACAAAACAGATGTAAAAGACGACTAGCACCTCTCAGTTGACGGACTCTCGACAGTACATCGAGCATTAACGTTGTATCGGCACGTTCAATCACTAATAATGCTAATGCATTCAATGCTAATGCATGTGATTGAAGCGATATTTCAGAGGAATTCAACGATACCAAATTCAATAACAAAGTCTCGGCTGCACTATGATCTGGTGCTAACAATGCAGCAACCTGGAACTCTTTCATTCACTTTATATCCTTCGAGACAATATAATGATTTCTGATGTAACTCCAGGCAAACTTTCACCTGGTCAAATTTAAGATAAATTTGCAGTCACAATAGTACTACCTGAATACTTCTCGCTGAATAATTCAACTGTTTGATGAGTTGACTCAATGCACCAAGTGTAGGTTTTGCAAGCGCAGCAAGGTGTTCGTGTGACATTGATGGCATATTCTCAAGAACAGCATCACACTGCTCGCATGTGGTCAACGCTCTTGTTAGAGCAACTATTATATGAGCCTAAAGAAAGCAAAAATGAACGATTAAATGAAGCGTATAACAACTGAAATTAAAATGATATAGCGTTACTGTACTGGGTTAATTAAATGTGAATGACCTGAATTAAGGGTGGGGGATTGGAGGAGGAGAGCACAGCACAGAATGCAGGCACACAAGATGCTTGTGCTTGCTGTGGGAGTAATAGTAATCTTGCACAAATCCAATGAACCAATGAATCTGTTCCACTAACACGTAATAACGTTGCTATTGTTCGTGAAATTGTCTGCAAACAGATAGTGCTTCAAATTATCACATTAACATCAATTGAGTGCCACTTTGAATTTACAGATATACATCTCAAATCAAGTCAATTATTTAACCATATTATTTTTGTCTGTTTATATATGAACGCATCACTGGAATGAGAATCGTTCTTTGCAGAAATCTTTGATCAAATTCACTGATAACGATCAGTCAACCTAAACAACTGCGCTTGCTGTTTTGAAAGCAAACAACTGAAACGTCACAATGGTGCAAACACGATCTGATGAGATGTCTGAAGAAGATGAATCAATTGTAACTAAATCAAACGAAGCTGATTAAGTCAAGTTACCTGAATGGACAATTCAGAGTGTGCTGCATGCAAAGGTGATACCAAATTTACAATTCGCATCCATACCCGAAGCCAAACGGTTGAATCTCCCGCTGACTAAATCAATCATTATTATGATCAAACGTTCAGATCAAAGATAAACAATGAAACCGTTCGATGCTTTTACTAAGAGCACCCTCATCAGTAGTTGAAAATCTATATCCAATTAGTCCTCATTCAAGTTTAGCTCATCATTATATCGCATAAATTAAAATGGATGCACATGATCGCTTTATTCCATTCGCACCAAAATAAGCTGTGTTTAAAGACAACTGAATACTTCGCTATGACAAATCGTATTTATGAACAAGAACGTAGGCGCAATTGACCGGTTCTATCGCAATAAGCATCGTATTTCAGAAGTCGATGGAATGAATCATCTTAACTGAATGATTGAAACAATGATATTGCTCATTAAAAAAGAATGAATGAAGCAAGAAAGAAATTATTCCATTTTAAATCGTCGAAAACAATTTCTGAAGAAACAAATGGATTGAGCAAAACGCAAGCAAAATTCAAATGGATATGACGTGAACATCAGAAAGAACTGTATTCTAAGTTAATGTAGAATTAAAAATGAGATACACTGAACAGTTTTGTGTTTTGTTAGCTGTAAATATATTATAGAAACGACCGAAAATTCATATGCATCGATTAATATTTGATTACACAGCTGCAGATGCGATGTGCTGTCCGTATGTTAGACATGCCTAAACTATTACCTTCTAATGTAATCATGCTCTGCGAGAGTCACAAATTGGTACATAGATGCATATAGCAATCATTTCAACAAAAACTTACCACAAATAGTACTCGATAATAATAGTGACGGGGATGACAATAATAGAAAATTACGACCAAGAATATTGATAATAAGGCAAAAGAGCATACCTGCACAACAGAATTGATCTGTGCGTTTTCGTCATCAACAGATGTTTCAGTTTCAGAACGACTATCTTCAGAAGCGATATCGATTGAAAGATCATCGGCATCATTACGATTCATCATTGATTCTTCATTACGATCTCGCCTGATCGCCGACTGTGATGACTGTACAAATGACACGCATTACCTAATCGCATAAACATATCACAAGAAACAGTTCATTTAATTGTTCGCTCTCCTTAATTCATCATTCATTCTCCATTGCCAACCTCAATCTTTACCCATTTTCTTATTACCAGTTTCATCTCATATCAAAGATTTGAACTGTTCAACGAAATAATCTTTTTCTTCACTCACAAGCAATCCTGAAACTGTCTATTGAATTTATGTTGCAATATGTAGCTGATCGAGACAATAGCTGTGTACGCTATCACGATTTTTAGTACTGTTACTATCATCATTAGTTTCATTCTAGTAGCATCAGCAATATCACTGATATGCAATAGTTTGGTAAGGAATATTTTGTAGAAGAAAAGGCCCCAACATAACAGCATCCTACTAAACATAAAAAGATCTTCCCGTTAACCGATAAAAATCAAAAACATGTTGTTAACTTTGAAAAGAAATCACAAAAACTAACACTATGCAGTTAGGTATCACTGAAAAGTAATTTATAACTGATAAACAAATACCGATTGTAAGCTATTAACAGGTGAAATATCAACTTCAAAAACATTCAGAATAAGCGCTCGAGTAAGAGTATCAACGACACGACTCCATTGTTCAATCATTTGAACCCAACATCCTGATTGGAATACTAATAACACATCATCCCAAATACGCTCTTCTATTTCGATACCTTAACAACTTTCACTGCAATTTCTTACATTTACGTTCAACAAAACACTTCCAAAGTAAACGAGAGAATGACAAAAAACGACGAATGATTTGAAGAGACAGATAAAATGTTACAAGGCTTAGTTCAGTAAAGATACTACACCAACCGCGTATGGCTCTCACAAAAACGATAACAACAAGAAGATTCTGCACAAGCACTCCCGATGTGGCCCGACCGTACGCATCTGATCTAAACACGAAGAAAAGAAAACAAATTGGTTCTGTTCATAGCATTTCAAAACGCAAATGCTAGAAGCATGAGATGAAGCGATGGAATTAAATAATCACTCAAGTAATAATTAACATCAACAACAATAACAATAGCAATAATAATAAATATATGAATAATGAAAATAATAATAAACGGGTCACAGCAACTAACCGACAAGTGACAACTCGAATCCCATCAGCAAGACTCTTGATCAATTCACACCAGAAGCGTGCAGATAATGGATAAGATAATGTTGTAACCGGATTGGACAGATCCCTAGCCGTTTGAAGTAAACTTTGTGTAAGATCAATAGCAGATTTGAGTCGATCACCACAAGCAATTAGATATGGACTATGAAAAAACGATGTCAGAAAATGAATGAGTAGTAATGAAAGTGACTCTTGCGAAACACTCGAGTTAGAAACGAATGCAGCTATTTCACGTTGTAAAAGCCATGAACGCATCAATTCAAACACCTGAAAATAAACTTCATCATTTTTGCAATTGGACATATCAATGATCAATCACTGCATATCAACTCATAAATTATTATTCACTAAAATCACTTTTGCGGACTTCAACAATAGATACTCAGTAATCATGCTGAGAATTACTGCAGGGGGAATTGCGAACAACGAGTGAAGAGTACAATGGGGCTGATTTGTTAACTATAAAATGAAAGCGGTGAAAAAGCAAAATTTGATAGGTTATAAACAAATTTGGATATGCATTCTGCTCACCTCAGAAAAAAAAAACAGTTAACAAAGAAAACGATTAATTTGAAAATTGTTGTATGAAATGAAAGATGATTAAACAATACTTTAAGAATAACGCTCCAACAGGGTAATGGCAATGAGACAGCCTCCTTCATTAGAGTAAGAAGTGTGTTTGTTGCTTTTCGACTTGAAAATAACGCTTGCTTGTAGAGTGCTTGACCAAGTGAAGGTGATTCATTTGGACTACTGGATGCGATTACTGTCATCCACCTGAAGTAATTCCCACTTTTTCATTCGAATATTCCATTGGTTCGAAACAATATGAATTAAAAACTTCAAACAACTTATCAATATGTAAACGATGAAGCAAGTGGTAACAATAAATCTGACCTGATGAGCCAATATCGTGCAATAATAATCGGATCGGCAGTATCCCGCATACCCGTATGCTCCTCAGTACCTTCCCAACCGCCATAAATATCCACCCCATTTGATTCAATATCAGGGAATGTCTCATAAATGTACAGCACAATAACTCGGTCGACGATGAATTTCGCACAATCAAGGCGTTTACTTTCATCACTCCATTCCAATCGAACAGTTTCTCGAGTGCAATATTCCAAGAATTTATCCAAATACATCTTAAATGGATATATTGCTATCAGAAGAATGAAGCAATGATTAATCGCAAATAAAATAGATGAAGGATAATAAAATAAAAAGATGAGTTTCGAAATTAATAACTTGAAGTAGCTGTGCTTTATCTTTCACTGTTGGCATCGTATTATTCGGATTATTTATTAAAGGCGAACTACGTATTGGACCAGGACCATTCACCCCACCAACTGCTTCACAATAATTTTGTAATACTGTTTCAGTGGATGAACCATTCCTGCGAATAATTCATCTAACTATTAACAACATTATTCAAGCTTCAGTTGAAATCATACACATGAATTCCGATAGTTTTTGTGGTTCACTGCTCGAAGAAAAATCATTTACTACAACCATGGAAAATAAGGAACTAAAGGTGACGAGCCATCAATATCGATTCAATTGAAATGTCGACATACAAATATAAACGTTTTTTATTCCAAAGTAACGGCTGAAATGTTACCTGAGAGGGAAATGTGGCAAGAGAGATTGGAAAACAGAATCAAGCTGAGGGCCAGTGTTATTATACAAAGCCAAACTTTGATACCACAATAAAAATAAACGTATGGCAATCTTGCGAACAGCAAGCAAATTATGTGGAAAGAGTGCTTTCTTCAAGACAAATTCAATTGCATGTTTTTGCCAGCCTGAAATTCCATGAGACAATTGTTGAACTGATTATGACTTGACTGACATGAAGATTAGAATATCACCTTCGTCTTTACAAAACATCAACGAAGATTTTCAATGATAATAATACTGATCAAAATAACAATATAAGTTAATGATTCTTTGAACAACATGTTTGAATCCATAAGGGTGACAACGAACCGCTGCCAACAAGTTCAGGTGCAAGACACAACAGCTGCTCTAAAATCCATAAAGCAGATTGAGCTTCTAATACGGCTTGACCAGCTTGCGTGAGATCACCTTGTAGAAGCAATTCATCAACAAGATGAAACGTTTCAAAACTATAATCATCAATGAACTGTCGCTTTTCCTTAAAATAAACACTCATTGAAGTTTTTCGAGGGTCAAAAAATAATCATAAATGAACAGAGTACTTTACAGTTATCTATACAGACTGACATTTTCCGTGATCACAGACGTAATTAGGTTGAAAACGTTGCTTTTCGACTGGAAAAATTCAATGGATGCATCGACGACGATACTGTTCGTGGTAATATTACTAATAACAATGAACCAATAATAACAACGTCATTGATAACAATAAGCACCTGAACACAAAGTGCATCCAATGCCAATTTAAGATGTTTTGCTCTCGATGCACAGTCACGATGCAAGTCAGCAAATCGCTGCAATGATGTTGTCACATCTGCTGATTTCGCCTTCCGTGCAAACATCTCAAAGGAATATCAAGTTATCAATGGTAAATAAAAAATGGCAGTATTATTATAATTATCGCAGCATCAAAAACTAACGATAAACGAGACTGAATATTGAAATCATCAACAAACGAGAACTGTGCTCAAAAATCGCTGAAACAAAGTAAAATAAATATAGATCATCCATAAAATCAATAATAGACAATAACCAATCATGTATTTGTTAAAAAGAATATCTAGAACAACTACTGACAATGAGTCTCCTCACAACTTCCTTCTCGTTTAGAACTCTATTTCCTATCTATCCAGAGCACTTTTATTTGATCTTAATCCAAGCATTGACGTTTCAAGACTGAATAGGCATTCTTTTTTGAAAGGACTAAGGCGCTGCCAAATATACATCTCTGTCGTAGAAACACTCGAAATGATGGTATAAATATAAATGAAACATTCTGAAATTAATACCAATTAGAACAAATCAAACAAAAATGACATGCTATCAGATTTCATTAAAAATTATGCTGAATGAATATACACCCGTGCATTCATTCAGATTGAAATCGATCGACAAATGACGGCATTTACGAGTCGTTTGTAGGATATCATCAAAGGCAACCTCAGGTGGTTCACTATTCAAACCAACTTTCAAACCTGCTACCTCACAGGAATAACTCACACATATAAACAACTGAAGTTAAATTGAGATGAGAACTTAGTGAAAAGCTTAACGCGGATAAGCTAGACTTATTGAGTTATTGTGGCAGAGTGTTAATGCATTCAATGGTGCGTACGCACTTCGCCATATGCGCGTGTCGGCGGAAGGAGGGCGGAGTCACGACCGCGTCGCGCGAGGAGAGATAAGCAGGCTTTGTCGAGTAATACGCGTTTTATAACTGAAGCACACGACGGTGAACATGCTTACGCATTGCTCAAAAGTCGAACCCAAACGAAGTTTTCTGACAGACTATACGCTTCAAAATGACGTAGTACGGATTGGTCGCGGACGGATTTGCCGTAGATCCGTATAACCGAATGAAAACATGCGTTCGATCGAATTTAAACGAAATTGTGGATTTGTAATTGAGTTGATAATTTACGCAGTATTTTTGACGGACGTTTTGTTTCTCGTTTCAGTAGATGGGCTTATGCCTTTGTAAGAGGAAGCGTACGAATAGCGGCAGTTCCACGATTAGTGTTCACGCTTCTTCATTGAGACCAATACCTGGGGGTGTGCGGCAGAGATCTTCGAACGACTGCGAGTCTATTCATTCTCAGTTATCATCGCCATTTTCTTATGGTTAATTATTTGCGATTTTATTGAATGTTTAGTAACGTCAGTCGCATTTTTTATTCTGTCACTTATAAGATGATAAAAACCCGAAGGAAGTAAGGGAGCAAAAACTTGAGGAGAAAGTTATCGGGCTCTAAGTTTTAGGTGATGATCGATCAGCAATGAGTTTAGCGATCGTTGTCAAAGAACTCATTCAGCAAATACTGCAGTTGATCAGAACCCTTGTGAGCAAGTAAGTTCTTATCGTTAATTCTGTTGCCTAGTGTTCTCTCATCAGATCGGTTGCCACTCGGCAGTTAGTTTGATGTTCTGTTGAAGAGCATTTCCTCATCACGATTTATAATGCAGATAAAAAGAAGGGGAAATTTTTTTTCTGGTATTTATTGTACTCTAATAATGCCGCATTTGAAAGTTATGGTCAACCGATATCGTTCGTTATAAAATTCATAGTGATGATGCAGCCATCGTCAGCCATGATCTCTTTTTGAATGTTAATTTTCATAAACGTCAGTGAACAAGAACCACCAATGCCGTTGTTAAAGTTGAATCTTATTGCCGATAAAGAAGGTGGTTGGGTATTAGTGGTTATCTGTCTCATCGAAGCAGTACCAGGCGAAGATGCTCTTGGACCGGCTGTTATAACTTTATTTCTTGATGAAGGTCCTTTACCTACAAAAGTTAGTTTATCTTATTCTCATTGGACTCACTCATTTAAGCAGCATAACTGATCATCCATTAACTGTTCAAGTATTACCATTGAAAATTCGTTTTCTGTCTGATTGATGATATGTCACATTCAGAAATCTCTGCTTCTTGTCGTTGTGTTAAAATGAATCAGTGAATCTGTTGATCATTGTAGGAAACAGTAACACGTTTAGTATCTCGTCTGCGATTGGACGAGGCTGGTAACTTGCAACTTTCACCAGTGCTACATCGAAATATTTGTATCGTGTTGGGATGTCTTGCTGAAAAATTGGCTGGTGCAAGCAGTGTACATATATGCACAAATACTGCTCTTAATTACATTTTCGATAATCTTGTTCGTTCATTACTTTCATCAGATATTGTTCAGAGTTTGTTTCGTTTCGCTTCTGTTGAAATTTACAGTTCTATGTCATGCTGCAAACAGCTTTCAGAGTCAAAATTATATCGGCTACGTAAGTCAATATAGTTTTGAGTTGTGAGTTGTTAAATAAGTCAATATATATGTTGTACATTGGCTTATTTAGCAACAAGTTACCATAGTACCTTATCGTTATCATTGCGTATTTGAACTAAATAGGAATACGTTATGCCTTTCTTTCTAAAGTTTTTAAAATGAATCCATTCATCCATATATCCATCGATATGTCTTAACCGAACCACTCTAATTAAACTTGAATGTAAAGAATACAAATTAAAATTGAATATAATAGATGGTTTTAGGTGTTCTGTTCTCGGTCATTCTACTGAAATGATTCATTCTGCACAAAAAGTAAATGATTTGAGAAAAATTCAAAGACTTATTCATAATTTAGTGTTCTCTAGAAACCAGATCGTGATACGGAAGTTATTATGTATGCACTGATTGCACTTGAAAAGTTTGCACAAACAAGTGAAAATCGATTGACTATATGTCGACGATTGGAAAAATACAACGAAAATCCTCTTATGGTGAGATTTATTCACGTGATTTGGTTCCATGAAATGTGTTATCATTCATATTCTTTCTTTCTATTTCACCAAAATGTGAAGGCAATGTTATGCGTTATAAATAACGTTCTTTTCTAAATTCAGCAAGCAGTTTTGAAGTTTATTCTCATCTTTTTTTTGAAATCACATTAATTTGGTAGGTACTCGAAAGGTGGCTTGATCATTCAGAATCAAAAAATGATTTCTTAAAGCAGCAGGTTGCGTTCTGTGCTCAGTGGTCACTCGATAACATATGTGAGTAACGAGTGATTATTCATCTTTATTAAATAGCAGTTTCGTCTTTTTCATCAGGTAACAGGCGTGCAGTGGCATGTTGTGTCGCAATAAGTGAGTAAAAAAATGTCTAAAATTTCGAGTGTCCATATTGTCTGATTTTGCGAAGTTACAGCCATGGGGCGTATGAAAGCAAATGTTTCAGCAAACATATGGCGTCATTAAGAAGACAATGGAAACATTTTTGAAGAAGCGAAAGTTCATGAATGAGATTTTATGCGGATGTATTGTGAATGTCCGATATACATTCATTGTAATTTAATAATAATACATGATGTGAATGATTGTACATTTATTTAATAATAGTACATTTAATTATATGGTATTTCAGTTGTGCATGAGAAACGTGAATTTTCCTATCTGAAATGTGACGTATCTAACATCGGTGCTATGTTGAATCACGAAGATGTTAGTGAATATCTCAAAATTGCTTCAAATGGACTTGAGGTACATTTCGAATTTTGTGTCTATCGTTTCTTCAATCGAAAATGATAATTTTGTTCCTTTCCAAATTGCATTTCATTAGTATGAAAAACAATTCGCGAGTGTCGATCATCGTTGCGCCGTTAATAAACGATGCTTCTGATTGATTTCGTGGCAGCAACTCCGTTTCATTGATTCTATTGTTGCTTCAACAGATCAACACTTATGTTAAGGCTCGATGTGATGTGTCATCATTTGAATCAGTGCGATGCACATTTGAAGCGATAGAAGGGATATGGTTCTATGAGGCATTAATCCTTACACCAGGTGTTATGCAAATTGGTTTCGCAACCAAGCAAAGTCGCTTTTCAAATCATGTTAGTGTCCTTTCTTGTTGATCATCAAATAACATTTGCATTCATTGATGCATTGCTACACTTCATCATTATCATGTCATCCGCGTTTGAGTTGTTGATCGCAAATAGTACCGTTCTAGATGAAGGCTGTTCAGAAATGAATAGCTCCAGAAATGGTTTAGAATAGTTCAAGAAATATTTGCAACTAGCCATAAGAAATTACATGTAAAATAGTTGACCGATGAGAATGCTGTAATGTGATAAGAAATGACATTCAATTTTAGGAAGGATTTGGTATTGGAGATGATGATTGCTCAATAGCGTACGATGGTTGTCGACAATTGATATGGTATAACGCACAGTGCCAAAAGCATGAACATGATCCTTGGAAAGCTGGTATGCTTTTGAGTTATATTCAGTGATACTAGTTCTCTATTAACCATTCTAATGGAATATTCCACGAGTGTTTTCTAAAACTGCTGCACTCAAACAGAATAAAAAATCTGTGTCAACGTGTTTTTTCATCATGGGTTGTAATTTTCAATTTTGGTGTATCATCCTCAATGATTAAATCCGACAAGAAGTTTGTAGTATATTGAAATACGATCTCTACATTAAAAGGAAGTCATATTTTCCATCTGTTTCTGGAGGATGAGCATCATGCGGGGATTGGAGAGAACGTTGTATACAAAATAAGATGCAATCAAAAATTAAAGGTGATTATCTGGGTTGCCTTCTGAACATTTCTGATGGCTATGTGCAGTTTTACCTGAATGGACGTGGTTTAGAAGTACCAAATCGTGATTTTATACGAGCACAATTGTCAAATAAGGAAACGATTGGATTCTTTGCGGCTGCATCATTTATGAGTTTTCAGCAGTGTCGGTTTAATTTTGGAAATGAGCCGTTCAAGTGAGAAGTTGTCTTCTGATGAATGTATAACATAATGTTTCTTTGTTTGTTCTTTATTTGTCGTTAAAGTTCATTTGCAATCTTCATCTGACCAAATTCTCGTTAACTGTATTTTTGTGAGTTACTTACGGTGTTCATATATCACCAACTAAATCAATACAAGAACATGTTTAGATATCCACCGCCGTCTGTGAATTTCAAGACATTCAACGAATACGGTAGTCTGTCTGAGGAGCAAAAAACCATTCTTCCAAGGTCAACCGATTCGAGTTTAATGCAAATTTTTTAAAAATTAATGGTTTATCCTGTATTGTTATTGTAGCTATTTATCTACGTTGACATTAAATCCGAATAGCAATAGTCAGTGATTTTATAGGCGTCGAAAAATGGAATTATTATCGCAAGTTTCAATACCGGATGATTCGTGTCACATATGCTATGGACATGCGGTTGATACAATACTTGAACCTTGCGGACATAGGTTTGTGAATGGTTTAGTTGCGTTTGAAAAGATTACTTTCAGTTATTTGTTATTAAGATGCAATTGTTTTTGTCGTGTTGCTTAAAATTGTTTCAGACCAATAGCATGCAATACATATTTATTTGTAATTTTTTATTAAATATTTCAGTGGAATATGTTTAGTGTGTTCTCAACAACTAGAACTATGTCCACTATGTCGTGTACCAATCATACAACGCAGTCCAATTCCAAAACGCATCTCAATAAGCGAACGTAAATCAACTTTTATAAATAAACGATTGGGCACATTAGTGTGATCCGTCTAGGTCTAATTTGCCCGTTCGCAATTTTGTAGCACTATTGCTCATCCTTTGATGGTTCGTTTGTTAGTTTATTTTTCAAAAATTGAATCGATTTTCGGAGAGGAATTATTATCAAAACATTGCTAATACAAACGATTAACTGTATATTCTTTATAGGTGTGATCGAATTATTAATTTGAGGGTTGTTGTTTGCATGAAACTATATCCAATAATCTCATTTCTTCTTCGTTTATCCTTCCATCTAGCTGTCTGAATTGGGATGCGATATTGTTAAACGCTATAAAAATTCGTCGACTCCGCTTTGGTCAGAGACAGCCGTTATATACTGTGCTAGCCACAGTTATATGAAGGATGAGGAAAAGAAAAACCTACAGTTTCTGTCTCGTGGTGAATCAAACTGTCATAAGGCCGAATTGGAGACTTCATGATGATATTTGGGTAGGCAATGTTATCATCATTCAAATGTGATTGTTCAGTGCTGTCAATCTGGAGCGGAATCTTCATCCACGAATGAAACCATCGCAGTGCCGATTCATTTTTATTTTTTATTTCACTTCCAAAAGCTCTAGTCGGACCCAGCAATTAAGTGTAATTAAAATTTTGAATGAAGTTTGGAAAGTTCAAATGTGTTAAATGAGTCCTTAATGTGATTCTGTTCGGGCACTTAGTGTCCTCTATACTTCCTTTTTTCTATGGTTAACAAGTTTTTAGTCGTTCATTATTATCACTTTTAATATGCATGAAGTTCTCTCTGTCAGTTAGTTCCGTTGTACAGTATTAAGCTTACTTAATGTTGGAATTAACTGTGTGCGTTTTAACGCTCTCGTGATAGCAGCAGCAGCATTCCTTGTTATGTGATTTCTGGTCTTGAAAATACATCTGTTCTTTATTCATCCACACTACTTTTTTGAAACGATGGTTCGGTAGTAATTGGTAGGAACATCTTGGTTCTTCAACGATTCGATTTCTCTTAATTTGGAAGAAAAGTGATGAATATTGAACTGACAATGATCAGTTGGAAGGTATTTTTCAACATAGTAATTTCAACATGTTTGTTAGTTCATTTGTCTAGTTATTTTTACATTAATAGTGAGAAATGATTCACAGCTAAATCACTGGCTACATGAAAAATTAGAAATTGCTAATCGAGCCAATAGGAAGATGAGTGAATGTTCTAATAAACTGCCTTTGTATTAGTGAAGCGCGGGGAAGAGAAATTTTGCATTTTCGAGAACGCGACATAGAATGGCATCTCATTGGTATGGAATGTCGTTTAGTTTTGCTGTTGGTTCTAATGAAAAACGACGATGTGTAAAATGGTGAAGTGAAATATCAGCTTGAGCTTAGATCATTCTTCAGTCGAACCCGTGTATTGAATTTCGAATAGTGCTTCTGTGCGTTTCCAACCATCGCTTATTAACTGAGTTTAATTGAACTTGTTAATCCAATCATCACTTGTATTGAACTTGTTAATTAATTGAGTTTAATTTTTTACGAATTCTATTCATTCTTCAGTTGTTTCCTCATCCTTAAGCCAATCATCAAATTTGTTTTCAATAAAAAAACGTTTGCTGGAACTTTTGAAATTAAACGCATTCATGAAAGAAGTAAAGCAATTTTTTGATTCTTCTCTTCATATCATGGAAACGAATGTGTTGGTACTGGCGTTATACGCTGAAATCATTGGCTCATGTTGTCAAAGCAATGGGACATTAAAATATTATCATGTCTACGCTAATCATAATACATTATCGTGCAACAAAACTTACATGTAATTCGAAAGTTTAATTAAAATTTGAATGAAGTATTGTGGTGTGCATCTGAACGGTCTTTAAGTATTGTTATTAAGTAGTGGTCTTTCTTCATGTGTATCCCATGATGCCTCCTTCGAGAAAAAACCCGTTTATTGAGGAGAGGGGAAAAGGTGCGAGAAATAAAATGTTTTCAAAGAAGAGTTATAGGTGAGTGTGATATATATTGCATGCAAGCATGCGCTCTTGACGGGTTCATTAGGCTTTCTATACACTTTTTCTTCTCATTTTTTTGTATTATCATTCTTCATAATCATTTTTTGTTCTTTTAATTGTTATGTATTTTCTATTAGATTAATCTCTTTCATCAAATAATATGTGTTTGATTCAATAATATGTATGCTATCCGAAGTTTAATGTAAATGCATCTTCTTTCGTAAATGTATTTATGCGTGTGTATGAGCATTGTTAATTGAGTTTGATTCGGAGTGAAATTATTATGTTGATGTGTTACATTTCTTGTATCTATGATGTTTATTAATTTATTTTAAATATTCTCACATACCTATTTTCAGATATCATTGTTTTGTTCATAATATTTCCTGCAAATTTCTTGTTTGAATGCATTCATATAATATTAGCTGACAATGAGATTAATATATGTATTGGTTAATAGCGTCATGAATTTCAATGCAAGGAACATTGAAGACTGTACTGCAAAGTCTCAAAACAGCAACATAAAACACACACTACATAACGACAGCAATTCAACAGCTGCATGAATAGCACAGCCATAACAACATTTGATAAATTCAATGCATTACATTGATAAAAGGGGTGGCGAGATAGATCGCGAGCATTTTTAAGAGTTAAGATAGATCATTTTTTTGAGGGGTTAATTTAGAGTGATCACAAACGACCGGTGTTAATCAACGAATTGACAGATGATCATCTTTATGAGGATGTTAACTATTTAATGTCTTCAAAGATTATTTAATGTGGTTTCAATACTTCAATGCAAATCTACGAACGTACAAATGGAATGGGATATCAATGCATCATTAAATTCCATATTCTCAGTTTAATCGGAACAATAAACCTTCAATTATCGAACGTGGAATGTCTGAACAGATGTATAAAATGTCAAACATTTATCTTGTCAAAAACTGAGATTCTTGAGAACTTAGTAATAAAATTTCAATACGAACAAATAACATCCACCACATTCACTGGGCAATCATTGTGAAGATTTCTCACTAAATTTTTGCAATATTAACAACTCATAAAATATTCAAAAATGAAAACTGAAATGCTATAGAAGATTTCTTTCTCAATAAATTATACGCAGTTTGCCTTGATGTCCAGAGTTTGAAGAAACAGCGTGTCATAGAAGAAATATAAAGACAAGAAAA
>JAPYMA010000464.1:0-166952 GCA_035041965.1 Anisakis pegreffii
TAACCTTTGCTGAAACAAATCGGTTTTATATCGGAAACAGCCTGTTCAGGAAAAAGAAGGATAAAAGGTGGACCTGGATCGCTCCGAATGCTGAGCACAAGAACGAGATTGATTACATCATGATCGACAGGAGACGATTACTCCAAGATGTTTCAGTGATTGCACCCTTCAACACTGGCAGCGACCATCGTTTACTACGGGCAAGAATTGTCGTTGACAATGCAAGAGAGAAAAAAGCACTGCACATCTCGTTGAAAAATCAACGCAGAAAAGTCCTCAACGAAGCAATGTTACAGAATGCCATCGACAGCGAGGACTGGAACCAACTAGGAGACATTGACGATGACTATAACTCGCTAATTGAAAAACTAAAGGGTTGCTTAAGCAAGGCTTCGACTGATAACCAGCGTGATCACCAAGGTAGAATCTCCGAAAAAACGAAAGGCATGATGAGAAGAAGAAAAAATTTAAAAAGAAATGGCAGCAGTCTTATCGAATACTCAATCTTGTGCAAAGCTATACGGCAGCACTTGAGAGAGGATTTCTTAAAATATCAAATGAATAAATTAAAGGAAGCTGCTGAAGGAAGGAAAAGTTTGAAGAAATGCAGGCGGAGAATGTTTCTATGTAAACCAGAGATCACAGCATTAAGAAGCCAGGATGGGCGGACAGTGAGGAATAAAAGTGAAATGGAAGAAGTGTGCAAAACCTTCTACACGGATCTTTTTAAATCATCAATTCCACTCATTCCCCCTTCACCTCAACAAACAGAAGAGGTGCCACCAATTCTGAAATGCGAGATCGAAAATGCTCTCCAAATGACCACAAACGGCAAGGCCCCTGGAAAAGATGGAATAACATCGGAAATGATCAAATGGGCAGGGGAAACCTTCTGGAAAGCTCTTGCTGTGCGTTTTAATAGGTATCTCAAAGAGGGAAGAATACCTTCACAATGGAAGGAATCAAATACCATCCTGCTCCATAAGAAGGGCGATAAAGAAGACCTGAAAAATTATCGTCCTATTTGCCTGCTATCCCACTTATACAAGCTGTTCACTAAAATCATAGTCACAAGATTATCTAATGATCTGGACTACCAACAGCCAAGGGAACAAGCAGGATTTCGAAGAAACTACAGCACGATGGATCATATATTTGCCCTGACTCAGCTAATAGAACGGGCAAGAGAATATAGATTACCTCTTTGTCTTGCATTCGTTGATTATGAAAAGGCTTTTGATAGCGTCGAGATAAATGCAGTGCTGAAATCTCTCGAGGAGCAGGGAATCGAGGCTCAATACATCAATTTGCTCAAAGAAGCGAACTCGCATTGCACCACCGATGTAAACCTACTGTCTACTCCGATAACTATCCCGGTTGAAAAAGGTGTGAAGCAAGGAGACACTATTTCTCCCAAACTCTTCACGGCTTGTCTCGAAATGGTCATTCGAGAAACCAACTGGGACGGTGGTGTTAATATCAATGGAGAAACGCTGAATCATCTTCGATTTGCAGACGACATCGTGCTCATCGCGGAAACCACAAATGAATTACAGGCCATGCTGACCGAGCTCACCATTAAAAGTGAAGCTGTTGGACTACGACTAAACCGCAAGAAAACAAAATTCATGCGGTCAAATAACACTGCACCAATTGTAACACAGCCCATGATATCACAATTGCGACAGTCGTCATCATCATCGCACCTATTGCGTATGTATTGTTGCTACGTCGCCTCAGACTGCAAACACTGTGTAGTGATCAAATGATCGATTGATCACAAACTTTACTGTCTGTTTACTCATTTGCCGATCAGTTCTCAGATTTTCTTAATTCCATTCGTTCATCCGTTCACCGATCGCACACTAATCGATTGCTCTTCAATCGAATTTGTTTAGTTACCATTAGAACTGCTGATCTTTTTCTTATTCAATTCGTGACTATTTGCAATTTCTCGAGCAATTGCAAATCAAATTCAATCATTTCAATCACATGTATTGTATATCGCAGTGGTTCTCAAGCTGTTCCGCTCCCTAATGCATCCTTTTCCCATCATTCCGCTATGGCGAGCCGTTCTTGCTCTTGTGCAATTCACCTAATCACAATGTTCGCTTTCTCCTCTGACAACATTTACATCTTAATGACAAATCAGAGACATTGATCACACGATCAAGAAGTTTATTGCGAAGAATTCATGACTTGTATGGAAGGGATCAATCAGTTCATTGTGATCAAACCAGCAGCTTGTGATTGAACATTTAGGTTAAAATGTTGAAAGCAAAATCAGTCAACAACAATTTGTCAGCCATCACAATTCCCTTCCTGATGCCCTCAAATTCCTCTCAGGAAAGGATTCTGTCCCGATGAGAACAAGTGGTACGTAATGTATTTGTTTTTTTTTAGAGCGGATGTATTAAAATTCGATCTGTTCTTGTTATGCGTGTGGATAATCTGTTAATCGATTCTTGTTGGCAGTATTCAACGCGAGGCTTTTAATATCCATTAATATGACTATAATTCTTAATGATCGTCAGTAAGAATTATAGTCATATTAATGCATATTGATCACACATCACGCATTCGAAGTTTGATTGCTCAGCAAGTTTATTGCCAATCCATGAAATCTTTTACGAGTGATCGTCGACCGAAAGTGATTCAGTTTTTGTACGATTCTATTTAAAGCTGAATTTTCCCGCATTGAATCTCCACAAAGATCTCTCATCTTGAATCGAACAGAAAGCGAGTTCACTTTTTTGTCCACGATCAAAATTTCACTTGATATTGAATTGATAATGGATGATTTGAGCGAAGTGTGATAATTCATTGTAAATGCATTCGTAGTTTGTGATTCGATTGTGTGTTTGGCTCATACAATCAATGACCTATCTAATAACGATCGCGCTTTTGGTTAATTTTTTTGGTTTATTTCTCTTTGGTAATATGCAGTTATTCTGGAAACACGTTGTTATGTGCCTGAACTAAACCACTTTGAATATGTTGTTGCGCGATAAGAACATCATTTTGAAATGCTTTTATCGTACATTCTTCGTGCTGAAGTTATTTTGATTCGCCGTGATTCAACACAGAAATCACATGAACAACAACAGTAATAACGACATCATTAGTGGTGATTATTTAGCAGTGAAAACAGCCATATTATGCTCAGCCTAGAAAGCAATAACATTCAATGTGTTAAGGTGGAATGCTATCGCTAGAAGAATAGCGGTAGGTTCGTGTAGTTAGTTCTGCGTTAAAAATTGATCGATGAGGCGATACTTACTCTAAATCATTTATTGTCGCTGTTTTTCTCGAAAGAATTCACATCATCTCAACAGTTCATTCTGTGATTCACACTGCGTCTGGCCAGTCGTCTTCATGATTCGTTCAACATTTCTGAACATCATCTGTTAGTTAAGCGAGCGATTTTTCAATTCAAAAAAAAAACTGATGAAGCTGTAAGCCAGTTGAAATATAGAATTGAAGTAGTGGGCTGAAATCATTTTAGCGAATATCAATTACTGATGATGGCTGTCATATTTCGATGAAAATCAGTGACATTCTAGAAGTGGCTTATTGCTAGACAGATATTGTCATGAAACGTAGGCAGCGCACTTATCAGATTATCTCAATTCACCGTCACAGCAACTGTAAGTAAGATTGCAACCGAAACGCAGTGTGAACAACAGTCTATTGTTACTGCTCGTAGATCAAGCATAATATTATATTGTGGCTGCATAACACACAGTCACTTTGATGCATGATCAACGTGGGACTACAGTTGTTTGTTCAGTTCCAGGTATGAAAACATCTAGATGAATCCATTGTGCTCACACACATGCATATTGCATACCGAGACCATTCATCGGATAACTGTTCGTTTATTTATGCATATCTATAGAAATAATCTTTATTCATTCATTTGATGCTTAACCATTTCATTCACTACTTCCCTTTATCACTACGCTGCGTAATAATAATAATAATAATAATAACGCAGACTGAATGATTTTTGTTTTCAAAAATAACTCCGAAAATGTCAACAAACATACTGAATAATTAACAATTTCATATTGTGTAAAATGCTCTCCAAAACCGTTTTTGACAGTTTTCATTTAAGTTGGTAGTGATTTGCTGAGTTTGTTAAAGCGTGTTTTAAAGGTAACAAACGTGCTCTTTTAATTTGAATTTATTTTCACTGATGGAAGGCAGAAACGTTCCACTATCAAATGTTCGTTTTGAACACTTGTTTTGCGTTTTTAACGACTCGATATTCAATTATGACACGTCGTGTTGAGTTAGTTTAAGGAAAACGAATAGGCCAAATTCATTATCGATTTAGCTGACATGAGCATAATGATGAAAGTTATGATATCATTAGTATAGAAAGTTCGTGGTAATTTAACGATCCTAAGGAACGTGAGGGAAAAACAATTATATCATCGCTAACTGCATGGAATAATTGTTGGTTCGTAAACAATCAAAATTTCTATTTGCAATTCACTCCTCTATATTCTCAAAGTGATCCATCCTCTCTTCAGTCAAGCTTTCTTCTGCTGAGATCATCATCAGTCACATCACACTCATTTCTATACTCTTTTTCACATTGAAATCACTCATGTAATTGTTCCTTGAATTTCACCTCTTCAGTGTGATACAATAATATAAAATAACCTTGTTGAATGTCAAGCATTTTCAGCGAATAGTTTCAATGCAAACGATTCGACTTGAAGTTATACTTCTCCATGCGTTTTGCTAAATTCATAGAAACTATTTTCATTTGTATTGAGACAATTTTGCGGACGTTATGTTATCGAGTAAAACAGAAGAAACAAAACTGGCAATAGAACGTATGGAAGAATAGCTTTCAAGCGAGATAAGAGCAACGAACAAATTCTGAGCGATTCTCTTTGATCGTTTATTAATTATCAGTTTTATTTTCGAATTGCAATATCATATGGCATTTGTACTGAACGATTTTATGGTCGTATCATCATTTCTCTTTCTAGTTCGAATGAAAAAGTATGCTTGCAAATTAATTTGTACGGATGCAAAATAGGAATGGATTTGTTGAATGTATATTCTCCAGTAAAACAGTTCTGATTTGATTGTAGTATATTAATGCGCATTTGTAGTTATGATTTTATTATGTGAAATGACTTGAACATAAATTCACCAATCAATGAACTGGGATAATTCAGACATATTTGAGATTTTCAGAGAATAGCGATCAAATATAGTCATCGAATATCTCATTTTTAATAGGATTGTCATCAGGGTGCCTCAAAATCAATCAGTGAGATAAAGGAGGTACGATTATATGATCATGTTATACGAATCATACAACCCCACTAATATCCAACCCCGCATGCACAATCTGTCATCTTTGCTATGCGACCACATTTCTGAGATATTTCATCACCTTTCAGTGTTAGGACGCTGCATATAAGTTATCCATCTCTTTGTTTGCTGGCCTTTGCTAAAAATTCATCATATGCTGGAAAACAAAATTGTTTATGTTTAAGTATATGCTTATTCCTAATAATTCTCATTTGAAAAATCCTCCATCTCAGTGTTTCTCGTAGGAGGGTAAATTACTCATGGGGTCAATTAGGAGGTGTCAGGGTTTTTGAAGATGTACGTAAACTTGTTGATAAATTTCAATTTTTTCATCGCTGGTGGATGTTTTTTCACTTTCGCTGTTAATTGCTGAGGGTCATTTTCTTTGTGCAGTTGATAAATCAAGTTCAATTGGTACTTGTTTCACTCCAGAAAATTAAGTTCTTTCGCGTCGCCGAGAAATTTCCGAACCACCTTTAGATTTGCTGCTGACGGAAGCAGTTTCTGACAACCCGTCGAAGATACGGAATTCGTTCACATTGAGAAATTCGAGTTTTTTCCTCAGTTAGAACTCACTTTAGTTTATTTCAACAATTAGCCTCACATCATACGTGATGCTATGGTTCACATGAGGAACAGCGCTTGGTTAGTATCACTGTCTGTCTGAAATTCTAAAATGCACATCATTTGATATTGAAATATTTATCATTAGAACTCCACAACGATATCGTTAGGAAACTGATCATTTGGTTTGTACTTCGAGCTCTTTTTTAAACTCTTCTAATTATAGACATAAATAAATGCACTTTATTGTCTGACGTGCATTTATTCATGTCTATAATTGTGCTTGAGTGCATAAGTGAAGATCAGTAGTAAAAATCACTGATACATGATGCTAGTTCAGGTACAAACATCTCATTCTCAGTGACATTTTTTGGAATGTTCATCTATAAGATTTTAGTTGTCAATATTTACTTCTCAAAAGCATCCTCCTGATTATTCTTTTAAGTTTTATTCACTGATGTTTGTTCACTGAATCAATGTAAACATTTTCGACTGCAAAAGGAAGAGCATTTTAATCTCATTATTGCAAAGCGTCATCAAGACAATCTCTGCGATCGACTCATTGAATGCTATCATCGTCATTGTCATTCGTTGTTTGTATTCGTGTGAACTTTGTTTTATTTGACAGATGATTTGTATTACTTTCTATCGTTTGCACGATGATTCTGCGAATTTCATCGTTTGTTTATGATACATATTCGTAGCGATACGCTTCAAAACATGCATATCAAGATTATATGGTCTTGTACGCAACAACAAAAATCACTGATCCGGCGATATATGCAACGAGAGGATTGCGAGGGGAAATATGAGTCGGCATGCTCAAGTTCCACCCTCAGCAGTTGGCCGTTGAAAGTTTTGCTTCTAATGCAAAACGTTCCAGGGTGAATCATCCGCATGTCTGATGCGAACCTCGCAGAGACGAAAGTCGCGCAACCGAACTGCTTGGGCAAACACCTCATGAAACACTCTTTCTAAATTTCAAAAGGCTCCATGAACCAATTTTTTCCTGGTGCTATTGGCTTTTTATCGGCTGCGTTTAGTAGTGGACAGGAATTTTGTCTGCATATTGACAAGCACAGATTTTCTACGAGTAAAGATAGTTGCGTAAGTGCATCCGAGGAAAACGCTGCATGTAAGATTGGTGAGATGAACACAAGTAATGACGCTAGTCGTAATTATACTTATGATAAGAGTGATGATAGTAATGGAAACAAAATCAAACAAAGTATTCAAAATATTCAAAAATTGCGCATAAACTGCGCTAACTTTGTTTCAAATACTTTGAAACAAAATCAGCATTCAAAATTACTTTTCAAGTTGTTGTTTTGCGCATAAATGTTGAGGTAAAATGGTATGAATACTTACTTATTTATAAATTATGGCGATTATAACTCTAATGAATGTAATAATGCTACTGAACGAAATGTCTAGACGTCGACGCGACGGTTCTGATGAGATTTGTAGCTGATATCATTTGCGATAACAATAGTGATCATATTTGTGATGTGGAAAGGTGAAGTAAGCGGACCATTCGATCCCCCCAAAAACTTCGGATGGTAATAATATACCGCTAGAACGTGTGCTCAGAAATGTGATTGATTGAACAAGACGAAGGTGACATTCCTCTTTCACATTCCGCAATTAACCATCGAACGTACTCATCCGAAAACCTTTCTAAAATAGAATCTCCAAATGCAAATTTTCTCAGTAATTTTGGAATGAACAACGACGACAGCAATTTAAAATAATTACAAGTATTTGGTATTTGCATGTTCGATGTTTGCAATGTTGCAGGAAATTTCACTGATTATTATTTATTTAACGCATTTGTACATTTATATTCCGGTTGTATAGTATTTGTTTGTTTGCGCATTGTCATTAGTTGGATTATTGGTATTTGGATTTTTTTATTCGTGCGACTGCAACATCATTTGGGTTCGTTTTCGTTTAATCCGCAATTTTTAGTTGTTTTCGTTTAGCATCGTTTAGCACCCACTTGTAATATTTTTACGGAGTGATCATCGATGTCAGTGTCAAATCTATTTGATTTGGGTGTAAAGCGTTGCGTTTATTCAGTACACTGAGAATGTATATGGTGTATCACCCTAGATGAGCACATTTTTAATGGTGTTGCAGTGATCGTTTGGTGCTTGTTGTTTAGGTATGAAATGAATTAATTCCGTTCATTTTATGGAAATGAGACGTCAGGGGAATGCGTGAGTGTGTGATTTCAGCTCATAGCGGTTTTATATGATTCACTAATTCATGTGTACCGACCTACTAGGAGTGGTTTGACCTGTTGAACTGATAAAGAATAAACAATAAAAATTTTACCAATTCGTGATTTTGTGACCCATTCCCTCTCAAAAAAACTATGTTCCAAAATAAGCCTGAGCCAAGATCTTAATCTATTTCAACCTTAAGTGGTCTTCAACGAAAGCATGAAAATGCCCAGCCAGTTTAGAATTGTGAAAGCAAACTGAGGGCTCATCAAGAGTTCATATCTTAAAGAGTCCAAGACCTTAATCATTCAACGAAAGTATGAAAATTTAGAAACCAAGGATTGAACGTATCAATAAGTGAACAGTCATCATTCAACACTTTTTCACATTCCCGAAATGTGATGTTGCAATCCATCAGAATATAAAGATAAGCGTTTAAAATCATGGTGACAGTGTATTATAAGTGCTCTTTGATTGAGACGTATTGGCTTGATAAGGAGAACACTTAACGTTCTATAAATTGATACTGATAAGAGGGACTGCAAAATGATAAATGTGTAGTTGTCCGTTTGTTGTATTTTCGTTCAGTACACAGAACAAATTGAACATACCGAACTAAATGTTCCTTTCCTCATTTGGTTATATTTTTGACGTATTCACCCGAATTGATCATGTTCTGTTGATACATTTTGAATTTTGTCACTTGCAGTTCTCATTATATATTTCATTTCTTTGCATGATTTTCTTGGAAGACATTATTTTCTGGACCGTTGTCTTTTTTTTGAAGACATTATCTTTTCATATCACATTAATTTCCAACATTTTTAAAATCCAAAATGAACTAGTTTTCGATGAGTAATGCATTCCTCAAGTGAACTTTGAACCAGAACTGCCAGAATGCATGCGTAAAACTGATAAATTAGCAGTATTTTAAAAGATGACCTAAAATATAAGTTTAATAATGGTATTCAAACCATAATGATTGCTTGTTATTAATTTTTCTCATTTTCTTGAGCTGTCAAACAAAATAAATTCCTTTTCAATCCTTTTCTATGATCTCATAACTAATTGTTCAATGACGCAGACAAAATAAGCATCATGTATGCGAGAAGTTTCACGGCCTCGAACCTTTGTATTAGTAATGGCATCCGACCGATGGTCGGTCAGAAGAATTTGACACATTTCAGTCGGAATTACGACATTCGAATTCCGATCGGTCAATTCCGATAGTCGGTTGGAATTATTAAGAATATCGGAATGATGAAAAGTCACGTCGGTCGAATTACGACCGACGAAATTTCGTTCGGATGCCATGACCACTTTGTAGCAACAAGACTAATAGTAATCACCAAAAATTATCGCATTAAATCTTATCACAACAAACGAGTACAAAGTTTTCGAATCCCAACCGAATTATAATAACTCGAAATCGAAAGGACCGAGCATTAGAGTTTGGGTGGGATCCCCCGAAAATCGTGGGTCCCCGGCCGCAACCTCAACAGCTTGTTCGATTGAGAGCATCGGCAAAGCGAATTTCGATTTCCATCGATCGAACACCGACCAATGTTCAACATTTGCTTGTTGAAAGCCCCCGACAGGTTTTTGATAGGGAACCCCCCGTCCCCCCCCAAAAAAAAACCTTGCAGTTCCCAACTCTACTGAACACACTGCAAAGAAGATCAGATGATATGCATGGCTGAGTACTACAAGGTTACCTCGTCCCTAGCTTATCTACTTGTTAATCTATTGCAACATTATTCATCGTTCCCATCTTAGCATCACCCCACTTTAACAGCTAATGGCCATCTTTCTTTGACAAGGCAACTTCTGCACATATAAATTTTGTGTTTGCTCATAAAACGTCTAAATACCTAAATTACGACGATAATCGCGACACTGCCGTTTGAATTCATGCACGTTCCATTCGTGCCATTGATAAGAGAACTCATTGCACTCAAATTTTTTGTCTAACTGATGACTCAAAGTATCGTTCCAAATACCATCTTCTTTGCTTCATTCTTTTCATATTTTCATTCAAGTCGCCTACTGATATCATTCACCATAAGTAAAAGCAAATAGCTGCGATACAACGTTACCCAAGTGCATTCTTAAATCACTACAACAGCGGTGAATATCATCGCTATTCCTTGATTATGCAACATCGAAGGATGAAACTCATCAATATAACGACGTTCTCAGAACAGCTTTTCTAGTGCAGTGCAATGAGCCGTTATGTGAAAAAATGCATCAATAATTAAAATACACAATGCATTTGACTGAACGTGAAATCAGACATATTTAGCTGTCGACATGCGGTTATCTGAGTGAGATAATTATGCATTTGAGTATAACACGATGAATTTATACTTTAAATTTATACTTGAATTTATATTTATACTTTCGTGTACTTTTAACGTTTCTGGTGATAAATGCTAACTGGCGATATCAAGAATTCATCCTTCTTTACGGTTTACTGTTGAACTGCCTTCACTGATCTCGAAGTCCTTTAAACTCGCAATTGAGAACATGATCACCTTCACCGGCTAAAGCTTGAACTTTACTGTGCGAATGGATGTATTGCTGTGGCTTGAAAAGAGTCATTTGAAAGACGCTTTCGAGCATTCAATTAGCATCATCACATCTAGGCGTGCATAAAGCTCAATTTTATAAGGGAATTTGAAAAAAGAACGAAAATAAAATGGGCTTTGATTGACCGAATTTATTTTTGCTGCTGTCATGATCTCACTGTTTTCGTTCGTATGAAGTTTGCTTGCTTTTCAGAAAGCATCATTTGTTTGTCTGATTTCTTCACAGCATTAACGGACACTCTGAAATATCATCAATGTTTTTGTAAATCAACAATGTTTGTAATGATATTCAGTTATTAGTAGACAACCGCACCCTGCGAAGTGAAACCAAATGAAAATTTAGAGATTTTAAGATGCTGAAATGAAATCTGCATTTTTTGTGAGTAATTCTTGCGAACTGCAATCAAAAAAAATTTTTTTTTCGAAGTTCGGTTGGAGGAATATTGGAAAGCCGAATTGGTCAAATTCCGAACAAGACGGAATTTCGTCCGAATGCTGAAATTTCATTCACTAAAACACACAACTAGCCACTGAGAAGGTAACTGAATTAGATGAAGATACAACTAGGAATAAACGTCTGCGATTCGACTGTAAGTTTTTGATAACGGTCAGCAACTGTTTCAAATTTTGTTGCTTTCGTCTCGAATTGTTCTCCTGTCTTCGTGTCTAATCACAAGGAAGTAAGTTGGTGAAAACGCGATTTTATTCGCCGCATCATTTCTTCATTTATAAAACTTGAAATTGCTTTCCGAAAGTGTGTTTTCTATTGGATGAGTGATGAAGCTGAACAAATAACTAATTTCAACCGTTCTTTTTTTGTCATATTAGCAACTTTTATCGTTCGATCAACCTTCAAAACTATAAACTACAATCGATACTCTCACATCGAAAAAATTTGAACACAATTCACCAAAAAATGCGCTTTTTGAATCAAATGAAATTGAAAATGAAAATGAATAATTCTCGCTGACCATTCAACGGTAAAATTTTTATCTTCGAGTATTTTTGATTCCTGCTATCTCTCTCTCTCTCTCTTCCAAAGATATTCTGTTGTTTTTGTTAGTTTGTCATTGGTTTGCTTAAGAGAAATTTTTTGATAATTTTGCAATTGTTTAAATATCAAAATCGATGAACTATTAGACAGATAATTGAATTAAAAAATGCCAGAGGATGAAACTAGAATGCATGGTCTGTCAGTTTCTTCATGAATTCAGCGAAATGTTGTTCTTTTGTGAATAGCGTATAGCGAAATGTTGTTCTTTGTGAAAAGTATTCGTCGCACTTTTGACCGAACTCATTTCATTGTGTAAATGTCATCGCTTTTGAAATCTTCTGTATGGGTAATCATTTGGAAAATTGAGGTGTCAGTGAAGCTGAACAATAAATTCTAACTGACGTTCATAACTGCTGTAGGTGAGTGGAGCTGTCGGCTTGAGATGAGATATACGTTCGTTATTCATTCATTCACTTTTCGGTGAATTCAAAAAGTTGGTCAACATTTTCATCATTGTGACATGCAAATAAGGCATTTTAATTTATCTTCGAGTGTTTTAAAGTAATCTTGAAAAAGACTCTTCATGTTGAATACTTGTTACATTTGTTGAGACCATCGTATAGGAATTGACAAAGATACGACGATCTTCATCGGTTGATTGCGTATGAAAGTAAAGTAAAAAGTTTTTCCGTATGCTAATGACACTTCGAATTGTAACTACTAGTTGGCCGCTTTTGTGTGGTCGTAAAAAGTAATTGTAGGGATCAACTGCAGCAAACTGAATATCTGTGCAGATTTCGTCTATGATAAACTTGGAACAGTTGCATAGCAACAACCCATTTCTTGATATCTATGTTTAGCGATGAATCAACATTTCAACTCTTGAAATGACCAAAATTTTCACGTTCAGATGATTGACAGCATCACAGGAGGAATTTTCTTTTCTAATAAACTTTTCTAAGTGAGCAGCTTGTTTCCGGAGAACGTGCATCTTTCATTGTCAGAAAAGTGAATGACGCAAAGACGCTTCGAAAAATTACTTTTCATTTTGTCTATGAACAGGAGGAATTCATTTGCTAACGTTTTGCTCTTCAGTTTCAGTTCGCTCTCAGATGGTTGATTGATGAACACTTTTAAAATAAAAGCACGAACTGTAATGCTGATTTGTTCATTCACTCAGTTTGTTCTATCAGTGAATTTGATGACTGTTATCGATTCTGAAACGATTGTTCGTTCGTGAAATTTTTATTCAACAAATTCAATAGTCTTTTCTGTTTTCTTCATGTCCGCTCTCTTCTTTTGCATTTTCCGTTCTGTTTGCGCCTAACCTTGTGTTGATGAAGATGGCACATTTGGTAAATCCCACAGAACGAATATTGCACTCACTCGATTGGCTGTTCTAACTAGCGAACTTGCGTTAGCGTGTCCCAAGATATGGGATGAGACGTACATCATTTTGAAGAGCTCGAAACATTGATTAGGTTTAATCTTTTGACATTCACCATACTCGATGGGGAGTGAAGTTGTGAATCCTTATTAACATATTGAGACACGATTGACGTTAAAGTTGAGTTGCTCTAAACAAATTTACTTCCTCGCTCGTGTGGCACAGAAAATGGCGCATGAGACTGTGTAGGTGAAGGTTGCTCGTTCATACAGTATGCTTACCTTTACAGCTACAACATCTCTACATTCCACTTTGTGGGTCAATAGATGATTTTTTTTGTCTTTGTCAAGCTCTAGAGCCAAAATAATTTTTTTTGTCTCCGTCAAAAAAACCACAACAACATTCAACATTCAAAAAACCACAACAAGAACTACCTGCAGCTGAGATCTGCATGACGATTTGTTTCGGATCCAAATGCTCCAGAACCGCAACAATAGCGGACCAAAGTAAATTTAGGATTTGGAGCAGAAACTCCTAGCCGAAGCATTGAAGATGTGAAGACGGAGCTGGAGATAGATCCAAAAGTACCGTGCTCAGAGATGAATTTTTGGGAATCTGAAGTCGGTGCGGGGGTCCATTTGAAAACTTCAAAGCTGTGCTGTTGAAGCCAAAGCTAGATCGGATTTTTCAAATTTGTGCATCACTAGTCATTAGAAATGAGTTTCGTGTCAACTAATGCAGTCTTTTGGGTTTCGTGCTAAATTTAAAATATCACGTTCGTTATCCAATGTGCGAGAGTTATGTCATTCTCGAATTCAATCGCACATTCCATGTTTTCATTTAAATTCCACCCTTGAAATGCATCAAAAATTCATATTTTTATGTTTAATATTTTCATTTGACGTCGTTTAAATTCTCATGAATGTTGTTATTTATGCGGTAGCAAATTCTCATAGATCGACGACATATCGATCGCTATTAAATCGTTGTCTTCAGTCAAAAATCTGATTCAAAATCTTCGAAATGTCTCCTTCACGATTCATAATTCTCCTCTCGCTCATTTATCTGTCGAGATTGTTCATTGATTCGAAGAATTTTTGTTGTAGTCAGTGGTCCCGTTGAGCATTTGGACGAAATTTCTGAGTTCATAGAATTCTATCGTCAATATGTTACAATTTAATGACAAACAAGAGTATGTATGAGGAAAGACATTATCTTGGATGATTTTTAACAATTCCAATGATCTAGTATTCCTGTGTTGATGTTTTCTAAAGTAATTAATTTTAATTCAGCAATTCCTCAACTATTTTCATGGTTATTCTTAAGAAATTGGCGTCACATCACCAATAAATATGGTCATTTCTCTATGTTTTGCAAGAATTGTTGCACACCATATATAATTGCCTCGTTTCTTTTAACTTTTACCTACACCGATATCAACAATTCTCAGCTTCATTCACAAATTTTATTGCAGTTGTCTTTATGTTTATTGTTTACTGTGAATATTATTCTTGTGAATGTTCGTTTTCGAGTCAGTTGATATCATGTACGTAAACTTTCTTATCCGTGATATTCAGTTTGAATTAGTTAGAATTTACCTGTAGTTCACAAGATAATTCATTAGGTAATGTTCTTTCATCCTATTGTACATTCTTACGGCTCTATATTACACAATATTGCATGAGTGTTGCAAAATGTTTTGGCGACATAAATAATATCAAAAGCGTTTATTTATGCTCATCAAATAATTCGATGCTATCGAGTGAAATCGACGTGCAATCTCAGTGTGATGTGTGCAATGCATCAATTAATTTAACACCTCCGTTCGTTTCGTCTAATTTTCTTTTTATAAGCAACAGTCAAATTTGCTGTTTTTGCAACGATCAACTAAAAATTTATGCGTCCATTGTTCATCGTATATTGTTACTTTTTCATCGTTCACTCAATTCAACGAGTCAATAAATTCGACATAACAATTGTTCACTACAACGAAGAAAGTTTTTGTAGCTGCGTAGTATTTCGGATTTCGTGCTTCAGAAAATGCACCCAAATGTGTGCATTTTCTGAAGATCGCGATGAAATATGTGTGATCAATCGGTCAGCAATACCCATCAACTGATGCAGCAGTTGAGTGTGCATCGTCGTTTTTATTTCACGATTCACAATCGTCTTTTCTTCAAGTTCAGATTTTTTTCGCCCCTTCTGAGTCACAATCCAGTAAAATGAATCTTCGTTTCCTGTTCTCTAACAATACCACCATATATTCGTTTCTGTGACTGTGCAATAAATCAACGTTATTCACTCCTCAGGCATTTATTGCTCATCTGAAGTTCACTAAATGTGTGAGTAGTGAATAACATTGATTTTTTTTTAGGATTTTCATCTAACTAAGGAACTATGTTAGGTTATAAAGATCATTTTGAGCCAAAAAAGTGTACGCACCACCTATTAAAAATATACGGGTTGGAGCATGATGGCTACGTTATGAAAGTTGTTGTCGATCAAAAATTTGTATTGAGCAACTTTTGAAAATGGTCCTTGCTCAGCACCTGATAGCTTTTCGAATGAGATTAGTCTCGTTGAAAACGATCTTGGTGACGTATCATAAGCGCGCTTCTCGGGATAAGATAAGTTCTCCAAGTAATATGGATGTGAAACAAGTTGATATCCAAAGGAATGCGTCGATCCACAAGAAATCCATGCTCTCACTAGTGTTTTTGTCAGGAGTATAATCTCATTAAGAATATCCTAAGGGAATCGTTGATAAGGTTTTACGTCCGATAACAATCTAAGATTCACACAACAACAACGTTTGTCTGCAATGTCACTGTCGATTGATGACAACTGTCAACTGAAATCGCTCATTGCCATCGTCGTTTATCATTCCAGCTGATAGTCGTGCACTCTAGAGGTGATTAAGTTGTCAATAACTCAATGCGCTCTAGAGGTGATTTTATCCATTTTGAAGGGCATTTGAGTGCAAAACCTTTCTTTGCGAAAAATTTCAGATTGTAGCTTATTTTGTATGTGATCGTTTTAAGTCAGCATTTGCTAAGAGTTACGGCTCATTTGTAGCTATGGGAAGCACAGCCTTCATTCTACGTGATTGGATTACTGATTGGATGTTTTTCATGTCATTTTGTGCATCTGTCACTCAATGAATCTCGTTTTCTGTTGCAAGAATTATTTCCTCGTGCATTGAAACTACATATACTCGTCGTTTATCATTCATAGAAACATATGTGCGTTACGCGTAGAAGATGTTAAATGAATGAATGTTAGTGGACGAGTTGTTTTGAAACATTTTAAGTTTCAAACTTGGAATTCAGTTAAAAGTTGAGAAAATTGTGATCATTGAGTCGTGTTAATGGTGAAAAACAAATGTTGTTGGCAATTTGATAAAGCGACATTTACGGAAGAAGACGCAGTTGATTAATGCATTCAACGTTCACAAAATTCAATTCCTCCCTAACTGGCTTCAATGCGCATGCGATGTTGAATATAAATATCTGGGCAGTGAACAAAACACAAGTTTTTTGATGTTGTTGTGGGGACGACATTGACACATACTCATCGATCATTTTGCTGTGAGCATCATTGTACGACATGCAGCAGCAACATCACTTTGCTCATGCATAATGAAGTCAATTGCCTGTTTTGAGACATCGTAGTGTGAGCGTATTGTTGCCATATGGAAGTGCCATATTTTGCGTGTTGAAAGTAATTCTCCTTCGTTGAAATTTTCTTCCAACTTGAAGCGATCTTTTGAATGGTTAACAAACAAAAAATACTTTCATTCATAGTTTCATTTCGCGCTTAGGAAGCGTTATTTTGGCTGCATTCTTTTTCCTTTTATTGGAAATTGCCAACTTGTGGAACACAACCGAATAATTAGTTATGTATTCGATCAGTTCGAGTGAACAACTAAAAGAAATGTGTAAATAATTCATTTTTCTGATGATTGAATTGTGCATTGAATGATTGATGCACTTTTCAAATGTAACAATATGGAGGGCGTTACGGTAGCAATTCTCTTTCGGTATGGTTTCATCGAGAGTATGTATGTAGGATTTGTGCCGAATATCCGGTTGTCACTTTCATTTCGATTTTCCTACGATCCGTTTTTGATCGAAATTCTCCTGCTGCAAAACCCTCGCTTGCATGGTTTCTTTAACGTCTTCGAGTATTATCGTCTTTGTTTTTTTCAAAATAAGGTTCTAAGCATAAAGCGATCAAGTTGATTATCATAATCAGTAAGTATTGTCGACATTAATAACTCGTTGAGTTCGTTGCGAAATGCATGGATATTTCGGTGTTAATGATGACTGCTTGCTTGGAATGTTGTTGATTCATGTAGAATTGTTGAAATTCTTTGTGTGTATCTTGTGACGTGATAACGGCTGTTTGAAAATATGACTGTATAACAGCAATGAAGAAATTGAATATTATGAAGTTAAATTCAACAATAATGATTACAAATCACTCTTTTGAATCACGGTTGTTGTTTTTATTTTTATTGCTTCATTCGATATTGTCATCCGCTTTTGCAATCATTTCGTCATTGACCTACATTTACGTAATTTCATTTCCATCTTCACAAATAAAAACTTTCATTTTATGCAACACACGTAATCCATAAATGAATATGAATGCTTTGAATAGATAAAACTTTGACTATAATAAACCATTTCACTTCGAACATGGACACTCCCTGAATGTAAACCTCCGTGGTTGAAGTGGATTTTCTCTCAGGCTTAAGCGCAATGAGCCTCTTTAGTAGAGTATAGGTGCCTGCTGAGTCGAGTGTAATCTTCAAAAAATTTCTCGTAGTCTTTATGAGAGCGGTTCAACTTCCTATAGGGAGACTCATCTTCAAGACAACATTCATTCAAAAAGATTGGGTAAATTAGAATATGCTGATTAAATATCTGGTTTGTGTTCGTTCCATTGCATAAGAACACATTAGAAATGCAACCTGATTCCTTGCATATATTCATGTTTCACACGCACAACAAAACTGGAACTGAGGTGAAGAAAGCGTGCTGCTGCCACATGAGTAATATGCGCTCGATAAGGTCAACAATCTAGAGCGAATTAAAAGTTTTTGGTAGAACGATTGAGGACAAACGTCAGTGATTAATCACATCAGTCACCTTATCAAATGCTTTTTTTCAGCCTTCCTCATTCATGTCTACATTCCTTCATCTCATCATAGCAATGTCGTCTGAAACGTCTGCAAGATGCACTTTCTCCTTCAACAGCCGAGAGCATGTTTACGTTGTTATAATCATTCGAAGTTGTCCATTCAATTTTAAGCGCTCTCTTCACTTTTCGATACGGACTTAACCAGCATGTGCTCCCATGGAAACTGTCGTTGAATTATTGTTTTGGAAGAACGATTTTAAGAAAACCGTTCGAATGGTAAACAAAAAGTCGTTCCACTAAATTATTCCATCCATAAAAACTCATCTGAGGAATATAATGCCCGACTACATCACTAGACAATTCTTTTAGAAAATTTTTCTTTGCGAAACATTTCGCCATCTCAGCCGATCAACTTGTTATGGAATTGATCATCTTGAAGTGCAGAACTGATTTGTTAATAATGGTAGTGTCAAGGATAATAATAATAATAGTGATAATAATAATAATAACAATAATAATAATAATAATAATAATAATAATTTTCTCGGCGAGGCTGATAGCGTAGATCAGTATTGAAAGGTCGTAAATGATAAAATCTACAAGAAATGCAAAAATGAGAAAGTGAGTGAGATAGACAATCACGCAATTAATCCAACGATAACTCAGCAGTAGTCAGTCTGCGCATTCAAGCTGTTTGTACTCATCAATGGTACTCATTCCGCAAATAATAAGTTATTTGTATGCGATTGGTCGCTGTCTGTTTTGGTGCAATTGAACCAAACAAACGTATAGCTGCTCAGTTTATTGAAACAAGTTTTTTTGATTGAACACATGAACGAATCACTAACTGCACTTCCGTAGTGAATGAAACAATCAACGAATTATGTTTCATTTACAAGCTTTTACATCACTCTTCTTCAGCTTTTTCCAGCGAGAGTCACACGCTCACATAGTGAACAAAAAAATTCAAAACTGGTCGCTATTGGATTTCTTTAGGTATTTTTCTTCTCCTACGCCGTATTTCTGCACTGCACTTCACTTCACCGAAAAATTCGTGCAATATAAAAACTGAAGGAAAAGTTATTCCAATAGGAAATTCACTCGTTTCCCATACAATTCACAAAGAATTATTCAGCCATTTTTCAAGGCACAAAAACAAACAATTCAATGCTTTCCACTAATATTTACCTGCATCATCATATGATCAATGAATAAATGAGAAGTATAATCAGATAGCGATTAAGTCGATTTCAAAATATTCTTTTCTTATTTCATTGCTTTTTAAAAAATGATTTACATGATTCATTCATCATTTGTCATCGTTCAAATCATTAGTCATCGTTGAAAAAGCATGTAAGTAAATATTGCATTGTATAATTCATCTCGTTTATTTTTATTGGCTCATATCCGATTCATTCTGTGAATATCAATCAGTTGTTTGCTGTTTGACTTGGCGATCGAAAAACATAGACTTGAGTAGCACCACCCGTTACTTGAAATTTCAAATAAATGTCTTTGAATCAAATAATTGGACCACAGTAATCAGTCTTGTTTTCGACAATAATTCCCATTTAATACTTTCTTCCACTTCACCTCTCCAAAAATTCAGCAAAATAACAGCACTCAGCAAGTGTACTCAAACAAATTTCACTCAAGCAATTATATTTAATGTTGTTTACGAGAATTGTTTATTCTCATCATCGCTTGATTTTATTGGCAACGATGTAGACGATAATGTTCATTCAGTCCATTAAAAATGGGTTGGATCTGTAAAAATTTATTCCCGTCATTTTCATGTGTTTTTCATCGAAAAATAATTCCAGTACTATTGCACTACGCCGTTCGTTTTTCCGCGAAATGACTCTCCTCAGAAAATTTATTTCGTTGCGAATTTATTTCGCTCGTTTTTACAACGAAATACATTTTCTTTCCAAAATACAATATTTCTTTTCAATTCCCTATACAATTCAATAGCAAAATAATCTTCGTCAATAATTTACTTGTTTTTTTTTATGCTTTAATATCGTTTCGTTTAACTCAGCAGGCCTAACTTATTGTACTCAAGCTAAAATGTTATTCGCCTACCTAACTGAATCTTCTTCAACAGATCGGAATTCGTTTCAACTCGACTATAGTATCAAATTATCCATTTAATAGCTAACTGCACATTTAGTTTGAAAAAGTGATCGTTATTCGTAAACATATTTTTTCCTTCGAATTCGCCAAATAAATGTGAAAATTTTCTGGTTTTAAGAAATGACAAGACTAGTGATAAAGTGATAAAAGAAGTGTTCAGGGCTTAATATTGAAAATCACCAGTTTTTGGGTTTGCTCCTCTTATTGTTCAATCGCATTTGAAAGAAGTGAGAGAAGTTCGGTGGGAAATGAAAATCAGTTGAGAGCTTCGAATGAAATTGTTTGAAAAAAAAACAAATCTGGAAATGTGTATACCATTGAAATCGAATGTGTGAAGGATTTTTGATTTAGTGGAAACTAAAACAGTAGAAAAAGTATTTTCGTCTTTGCATTGATTTTGAAAGCTCATCAACGTCTGTTTGATTGCAATTTTTTAAAATCAGTTGTTTATTTGAGAGAAGTTGATTAGTTTCGATCGAAAGAGGTCTTTCTTTTCGCTTTTAAACGGTCACTTCCAACACTCTAAAGCAAGACTATTTATTCTATTAAATCACTTTATAAATTTATATAGGAATGAGTGATTAAAAAAGAGTGGATACATTCATTTGAAGTAAGTTGTGTGATGAAGTGCAACCATCTTTATCACTGACTACTGTTCATCAAACGGTTTTGATCGCTGCACATGTTCATTGCAATTCACAAATAACCGATCTTATGTATTCTCATAAAATGCTATTCAAGCCGACAAAAATCAATCCTCCATATCCATAGATTTGCAGATTTATTTGAGCGTTTGCGAAAATAAAAAAAAAAACTTCAGTAATTTGCAACAGATAAAGTGTAACGTTTAGGGTGAAGGGAGAGGCGTGAGCTTTTCAAGGTAACAAACTTCGTTCGTAGAGACATCGAATGGAATTTTTCAGTACGTGTTGATTTCGTAAAAAAGCGAAGCCGCAAAGTACTGCTTTCTTTACATGAAAATGATGCTCATCAGCATTGCTCTGAAGCACTTCATCTCTCACGGATCACTTATTTCATCCCCATTCCATCGGCCATGCCCTCACTCTTAGTAGTCATTGTTGGGATTGAGAATCCGTTGTTGTGTGTAATTGTCATCCAATGAAAATTAATGTTTCTTTTTGTGGTCAGCCTTTAAATCCAAATGTTCAAAAATAGTCGTGCATTTGGCTTGCTGCAGCAGTGGTGAAAAAAGAAAAGAATAGCGGCAAATAACTCAATGGATAGATATTACAATGAGATTTTTCAAATCTCAAAAAGTCCGTCTGTTGAATGGATTGCTGTAAATACATCGTGTTCAAAATGGATAATAAATAGATGTATTAAAGAATAATAGTACATACGTAACTGTATCTATCCTCTTTTGACATCTTCTCTTCTTGCGTCCTCTTCGTTACTCACTTATAGCAGTAATATGTGTTATAAAGAGGATTAAAAGGTATCGATAGGGTGATCAACGTTTAGTGCCATTTGAATACGAGCAATGCACTCAAGTTAACAGCGCCCGATACTGATCCATTGTTTCTACAGCAGATATGTATCATCATCATCATCCTATCGAACGGAACAAAACACATTCGATTCAGACAGCGAACGCTATTGCGATGAACAATTGAATGCAGAAGTTCGCTTCACTTCAAATAAACACAACAACATAGCAAAACATCTATCATATAACTACCGCTCCTACAATTCATCACTTCTTATCGATCTTTCTATGAAATTTATTCGTATTCAGCAGTGATGTGCACTTGTTGTATTGAACGCTGCTGATTCATTAGCATTATTATTGCTGCTTTATCGTGTTGCTTTGCTTATTATTGTTGTTATGGTCGAACAGAGGAAATCATTGATGGGCGAACGGCTGATTTCATTCACTCTATTGCTTTTACAGGACGGGCGATTTTTGTTAGATTGCTTCTTTGATGCTAGGCGACCGACCGAAATGAAACGTATCAATTATATCACATAAAATATTAACAAATGCGCATATGACTCATATGATTAGTTGTTTATCTCGGCTGTTTTCAGTACATAATGCTTGTAGGCAGCCAGGTAGATGGATGCTTTCGTTCATAATGCATCCGCTATTCAGTCTACCAATGGGTGATTTCATGTAAAATTCTCCTTAAATTTCAGTTTTCCCTATAGCGATATCTGCTCTCTGTTTCATCGTCCCCTGCATACGTCTGAAGACGTTAAAACTCTTCTTCCTTGAATTCTCACTCGGAAATATCGTTTTTCCGTAGTTCCATCATTCATAGTCTTCGAACAACTGACAAGCAGTCATCTCATCAAGACAGTTTAATCATTCTTCCAGGAACTTTGTTAATACTTTCCGTTCATATCTGTCTGTGTATGTAATGTTGCAAGGAGAGACGATTTCATTTCGTTCTGTTTTGTTGATACTCAGAATACTTTCCGTTGGCGTTTTTTGATTTATGACGAAAATTTTTCATTTTTCTTAGACTTTTCATTTTTATCTCTCCATTTCTTTCAATTTTTCTTTCTTTTTTATTCCGTTAAGAATAATCACCTCTTCTCTCAAACGGCTAGTGTACTCTTCTCTTCAAGCTCTTTTGATTCGTTGATTCATTTGTTTTGTTTTTCGTATCGTTTGTGGATATTTGCTTACTTCCTTTGCTTTTCCTTGACTGTGATGCGAGATTCACCATCGTTATCTTCAGTGGAACAGAAGTGAACCAACGAGGGAAGTAAGCGAATTTTCTGGGTAGTTTAACGTCTGATGCTGACCGATTTGCTGGCGGTGAGAGGTGAATTCTGAAGGAGAATTAGCAATTATTGCGGTTTTTTGCACTGAGGTAGATAACCTATTAACAGAAAGTAAAAATACGTTAAAATTTGCAATTGACTGACCGCACTGTTTTCCACGAGTCTTAGCAATAATCCGTGTCACTCCTCTTGTTGAGCAACGATCAAGCCCACAACACCTTATTATCGGTATGAAGTAGGTGATAAATTGCTTTCAATTGGTTGATTTTAGTACATGTCTGGAATTGAATTGGAACTTTGTGGTTGCTAAACTTCGAATATAAATATGGCTTGATTCGTCGAAGCGATAATTTGTTTTACACATTTGAATTGCAGTCGTTTAGTGTTATAGCATTTGCCGTAAACATTCTCTAATCGTATAATTAAGCGCCTCGTAATCAGCAATCCAATAAAGAATCGCTTCAATCGTTTATCAGTATTAAAACACTCTATCAGTTATTGTGTTCGTATTGCGGGATTCATTCTCAGATCCATTTGATTGTCTCGATTGCGTTGCAGTAATAAGTGATTACGATAAAATATCGCTGACGGTGTGTGCATAGCGTAACGCAAGGAATGCGATCGTTTGAAAATGTTGCAAAGTAGTCGAGCTTCTGAAATGTTTTTGCTCAGCTGTACACGCAATGTTCTGCGCTGAAGTTTTGCAAAAGCTTTTGCACTCAGCATCACAACTCCACCGGGAAAATCGTTTAGCAAAAACGAACGCTCTCGACGATAACTAACGTTTAGTGTGTGCGAAAAAGTTAGCGCTGTTCGGAATCTGACTAGGTTCGTGCTGCAGAATTTTGCACGAGAATGGAATAAAGTCCCGAGAGTAAAGAATTCCGAGAATGGAATAAAGTCAGAGAAAAAATTATAAAATCAAACGACACGAGGAACGCTCAACTTATCGTTGTATTGAGAAGTTCGGGTGCCGGGTCGATGCGCAATAATTTCGGTTGGCGTTTTTTGCGTGGACTGGTTTTCCAACAGTCCAAACAAGAATCGGCGATATTCAAAAAGTCAGCGAAAAAATTTTTAATGCCAATTTTTCATTACCTTAACAGATTCGTTCATATTAAGCTCAAATATTTTTTTCCTTTCGCACTCTACTCAGTCCCCAAGTGCTTGTGTTCTGTTCCGTGAACGTCTGAAAACCGCAATTAATCAAATAATGAACTATTTGAATGTTTCTTCTCAAGTCGTCCGTCATAATTCTTTTCGTGAATTGTAATCATTTTCTATCATTTCGCATGTTTTTCCGATCGGTTTGAAACTTTTCACGCACTTGATTCGTTCAGTTTTGTTCTTTTTATATTTTTTAACATCTCAAATGAGTACGCGTTAGTTGTACGACTAACGAAGAGCATGAGGATGTGTTGTTAACACATCAAAGAGCATGTTTGCCTCGAATTCAGCGGTGATTCACTTTGGGGCACTCATTTTGAAATTTGATTCGTCGTTATTGTGCATACTTTTAATCGTTATTGGGACACATACGTGGAGTATTAAGCTCGGATATTCTTCTCGTGATTGGAGCTAAATCTCAGTGGAAATGTTACTAATTTTTAATTCTCGTTCACCGCTCAAAAAGTTGATACGTAATTCGAGTTGTATTTCACTTGATCGCGTATCGATATTCGTTCTTGTCTGGTCGTGACAAGTACATTTCAGTTATGTATTCATTATGTGAATTAATTTTTACGAGTTTGTGAATTTGTCAAAATTCTTAATTTGAACATACGAGTTTGTATGCACTTCTTTCAAACTCCATACACATTGCGTTATGAGTAACAGAGCAATCGAAAACGAACACTGCTTTCCACTCATCATCGCTCGATTTGTTTGCATGCATTGATGCTTGATCAGCTATTGCTTCTTTTTTTTTTCTGAAAACTGTCTTATAAAGATTAGCTGGAATCGTAAAGTGGTAAAAAATTGATATAGGACTGAGTCATAATCAGAAAATCTTTATTATCGTATCATAACTTCTTTATTATCCTATCATTTCTTCTCGTTTGATTTTGATTTGTAATCATTTCCCCAATCAGTCGCACTCTCAAATTCAACTGATAAGAGCGCAATGCTTTTTTCATTCGACCGTTATGTATAACGCATTTAGATGCTTTCGTCTTCAGTATCAAATTGTGCATCAAACAAAGTAACGTTGCTATACAACAATCGCGTTCTTCTTAACGATTCAGTGACAGCAATGAGACAGCAACTTGTCTGCTATCGATAATATTTATAGTAACTGTGATATTGTTATGCTCATTGCGCTTATTTTTTCATTATTAACTGAAATCGTAGTAAGTCGGTTGGTTGTAAGCATATAGTTTTTGAGTTAATTGTGGATAGAAAATGAGAACATCTGGTCGTTTTACTATTGCGTCTCGATTGTAATGCTCGCCGCCGTGCATCAGTTGATAATAATGTTAACTAGTCGCAAATGTGTTTCAGTCTGGAAGTTAATTGAGAAATGCATTCGAAAACGGCATCCACCAACTCTCCATATTTACTCACATATTTAAGCTGAAATTCTCGACTTTTCGTTATTTATTCAGCAGAGCAGTTTTAAAAGAACTCTGAGGTTTCATTGAATGCTTGTAGTCTATTTTTGAAGAAAAAAGAAATTCAATTGAGCAAAAGTATTTGAGAGTATTCACCAAAGGCGTTGCGAATGCAAATTTGCTCAAGAACTGGATGAAAACTTTAATTCTTTTCCGTTGAAGTTGTTCAACTTCAGACTTCTTTTGCATCATCGAAATGTAAACTTTCTCCTTCTTTTCACGCAATGCACACCAATCCTAACATATAATTCAATCGTAAATGCATTCTATTGCGATAATGTCATCCGAAATGGACAATTTTATGGCCATTTTCACTGCGAAATTATCTGTTTTCATTCGAATAAGTCAATAAGCAATATTTTATGTGCATAAATAATGTGCGAATTATTCATTCTTATCTCAATATCCAGCCATTTCTCACGATTCATTTGCTCCGTCAACTACTTCCTAATGTTTGCTCGTGTTTCAATGGCTTGTCTATGAATTCATCGAATGACTTTTAAGCGGACGTACGCCATAATTCAGAAGTAACTAGGCAGTACTGATTGGGAAACACTTTCAAAAACTGCGCTTTTCGCATAATTTGAATGTGCTCAGATCCAAGTCAAACCTAAAACTGAAGCCATAAGCCTAACCGTAATCTTAATCCTCCAATCTGCTAGAGTACTATAAAACGTATAGACTTGCAATTGTACTTCTGCTCCTAGGCAACCTCGTTGCAGCTAAAAGCATTTTCCTTCAAAAACAGTTCATCTAAAATTTCACCGACATGCAAATTTTTTGTTTGCTTCTGCACACAAAAATTCAAAATTTCCTCACAACCAACTCATCTAGAAAGATATAAATGCAACGTGTTGTGTAAAGATATTACATAGAAGCAGAAAGACTGCCCGGTTGCTTCCGACTCAATCTGTAAGTGATGTTTAATAGTGAAAGTTTTGCATCGGTAAGTGACATGCGCAGTCACCAGGGATTGGGAAATGACTCTGTTCCGATGAAAAAATTGCTGAAATCAAAATTACCGATTATTTTCACTAGTGCTTCTTTAATTGTTCAACTGTGTTCAGTCGTCTGAAGCGAGAAAATTTGTATGTTGTGCGCCATCAGATATTTATTAATTGAGTTTCGAATTGAAATATTTGAAGGAGTTGGACAGTAATTGGTGGTGGAGTTGAGCACAAGAGAATGGGAATCAGCGCTGAGACGAAGCATGCCCTACACGTTGCTGTATTCACGCTTTGGCTCATCTTATTCGAGATCATCTGCGGCGCCATTCCCCTTTTCAATACTCAACAAAATCTTATTCATGCACCCTTCTCCCCATTTCAAAGGTTTGCATTCGTCCGAATATCTTTCTTTCATTTCATTCATATTCACTGCTTAATTTGCAGACTGAATTTATCTTCTGTCATTGTAATCGCTCAAAGAATGTTCATGCCAGCCATTCAGTTCATCATACGAACAGTGTTAGTAGCGATTAAAATGAAGTGCAAGCGGTGATAACACTAACAGTAGCAATATTAATTATAAATAGAAACTATAAATCAGACTCATCGCTGCAATGAAAATGCTAAAAATAATGATGAAAGTTTCAGTTACGGTTATTTGAATGCGTTATTGCTATACGCGTTACGATTCGCATCGTTACTGGTGCTACCGCAGTGTATTTGCAATATGCTCGGTTTAGTGCTCTTCAATGGATTCCGAGATAAAGTGCAACTTAAGGCAGCACCTCTGTTAGCACCGCTCGTGTGCTATCGGATTGTGACACGAGGCGACTATCCGGAACTTGTCAAGGTTGATTTCTCTTGATCACCTCCGTAAAAGTCAATGCTTTCTCGATTAGCACGTGTTGACTTCATTCGAATGTGCTGATTATCATCAAGTTCAGGAAATGGCCTATTTATTGATACACTCTTTCATGTACTATCAGCAATGATCTTCTTTATGTCTCGCATACCTTCTCGATACATGCAGTGTACAGCATGCAAGTGTGAATGTGAATAATTCAGCTGCATATCGCTTCTTATCTATATTAAATTCAGTCACATCGATGAAAATTCCTTGCCCATTCCAAATCATATTCTCCACAATTCTGGTGTACGGAATTAGCGGGGAAATTCTTATATAAATATTAATAAATTTTATCAATTTTGTCGCATATTTGCAGCAAAACATAAAATACAATATGGCAAAATGTCGTGAAGCTGGTATGGAGAATTTTTTCTTCGAAGTAGTCACCGACAAAGCGATTAACTTACCATCATTACCACGTCTCCGCGAGGTGGTTGTCCCTACCACATATAGGTGAGTGAATCTGTTCGCTTTTTCGTGATCCTTCTTTCGTTCGTTATTATTTCTGCACTTGGCATGCTTTCCTTTTCACACAATTCGACTCGATTTCGACTTTGCATCGCTTTCATCACCAATAATTTGTGCGAAGAAAAACTGTGATGGACAATTTCTGGAAATTTTTGAAAAATTTCAAAATTCCAACCAGCGCTGAGAATATTGATGATGAGAAATTGAAATGTTTTCACATTTGTACGACTCTTTGCCAGAGCTCTTTGCTAGCGATCACTTGAAAGTACTGTTTTTTTCGATTGAGTATCAAAACATGAAAGTAACAGATGTAGAACAGAAAGTAGTACAGCAAATTAATTTTGAGTATCATTTTGAGGTTCTATTCGATTTCAGGTTTCGGTCAATTGATTTAAACTTTTTTCATCAATTTCAAATATTTTTTGCGTTAGGTATTGATATGTATCACGTTGCTGTGCAAAAATCTGTTTTATTCTCGTTACTGCCGTTGAATGATTTTTAATAGATGCTGTACAATTATCGTTCTTATGCACGTGCCAACAATAGGGTAGCAACCAGCAATTAGTATGTTGCGAGTCTAATTTATTCTATTTCCACACAAAAATTTATTTCCTCATCTTTTAAATTTATGAAAAAATTTATTTGAAGGACTAAAAGTGGTGCGTTATTTAAGTCGCGAGCCTTACAGTACTGTCTGGAGGATGATGTGAATATTCTTCAAGATGACGATTGGGTTGTGCATCTGGACGAAGAGACTCTACTCACCGTGAATGCGGTACACTCATTTCTGTGTGACTCACAAAAACATTTCAGTTTTACTCGAATTTAATTCAACACTATTCGAAATCGCCATTGCTGATTCATTTGTTATGTATAAGTTTTTCATTGTGTATTCATTCTACGTATAATTGCAATGAATTTTCATGAGATAATATTTCATTAATGTTGAATGAACATGCAAAAATACTATGGTAAACATCTGCTAATCGCTGTTGTTAATGCTTTCATTTGTCAAGTTGGCAGAAAATTACGAAACGATAATTTTTGAGCCAAATGAAATTTCCAGCAAAGTGATGAGAAATTGAAGCAAATTCGTTTAGATTTGTGGAATTTTGAATTTTTGTGAGGATGGAAAACATCATTTTGGTCAGGGAGTGATCACTTATGCGAATGGTGATATCGTCAATTGGATTACAACATTATCCGATTCATTTAGGTTGATAGTGGTTTTTTTTTGCAATTTTTTCGAACTGCAATTGAGATTCATTTCATTCTATTTAAATGAAATGAATTCCAATTGCAGTTTTTCGATTTTGAAGTGTTTGGATTTTTTTGTTATAATGAATATTCTTTTTAAATCTTTGATTGCGTCTTCGAGAAGCGGAAAACTGACTCATTTGTTTGCATAGGTCTTCAGAATTGATAGACATTCAGCTTTTGAACATTTCTGACCGTAAAAGTAACGTGTTTGCAATTGATTATCAGTATTTTTTGTGACATTGTGAAGTGATTAGCAATGCATGCGTCATTTCTTTTTCAAATGTCACATGGTTTGAACGTATTGCCGTACTTTTTTCTTGAAATCATTTTTTTAGATTATAATCATTCACTAATTTAATTTTTGATGATCGAAAAATGTTCCTGAAACGAACTCTAAATGTTTTTCTCATTGCCTTTTAAACCGATCCATTTTCAAGTCTTTCTTCGTATTCACGAGAGAGTCAATTTCATTTACCGTTTCATATTTTCGCATATTCACTGTCGCCTTCTTTGGAATTGTTTTCCATCATTCGAGCACATTTCAGTGGGCGATCAACACACAGAAAACTTGAATGTGCTTGATGTTGATTGAAAGTAGTTTTCAGGGTCGCCGATGATATGGGAAAATTACGTTTTCAATTCCGTTTCTTTCACAAACCGTTGTTTGGCTGGAAAGGATCGTTTGTAGTCACTCAGGTGAATCATTCCATCGAGAGTTGTTAAGGGATGGTGACTGTGACAGTCACTAAATCGCTCTGCCAGCTGTAAGTAAGACTCTAGGAATAATAAAATGATGTAGTGACAACAACAGTGACTAAGGTTAAAACGATCAGTCCGATGTTATACAGTGAGTGTTTGATATACGAGGGTTTCAATGCTAGACAAATTTTAACTGAAAATTCTGATTAGGTTGCTGCTGAGAGGAAAGTATCATTCGATCACGGCCGTGAGGGATCAATCGCTGAAGATTGCTTCTTTAGTATGATTGCATTCCGAGATGGTTACACGTTCGATTTCATCGAAGGTTGGTTCATAAATATTTATTCATGTCTTCTTAAAAATAGTATTTGTGGTTTGTTCATGAATGTGTTTAGTTGGTATATACGAGTAAAAATCTATGTCGTACTGCGTTTTTCTTCACAATTTCATTCCTCTATGGGATGAAAATGAAAGTATAATTGACTTTTGCAGTGATTTGAGTTTTTATGAAAATAGGTTTTGAACAATTTCAAGCAGTGGTTCATTGGAAGCATTAGTTGGAAGGGAGAGGATTAGAGAGGTTGAAATTGATGCTCGTAAATGCACATATCTATGAGAGTGAAAAAAGAATAGCGTTTTCGAAAACAAAATGGAGTACCGAAAAATTTTGACATTGTTCGCTTCATCGATTGAGCAGTGGAACTAAACTTGAATTATACATCGAAGTTTTTAAACTATCGTATCTATGAGATTGCATGATGAGTCTGTCGTGAAGTTGATATTGGCATTCGAGGGTCGTTTATTGAACATACAAAATAATCAGTTGATTTTCTCAATTTATCACCAAATGTATGAAGAAGGAAATTAAACCTGCCCACATTTATTGCGCATTAACGATCCATAGAGACTTGACGAACGATACCAGCCATGCTCTAAACTGATAACGAGTTGCAAGAGAACTGTGCGCATTGTGCAAGGAGAACTCCTTTCCTAATGGAAGGAAGATTTTCGAAGGGAGTATATCGAATTTGGTAGTTGAATTTGTGTAATACAAATATGTGGTCATGAATTCGGCGCATTCAATTGCAATGTAAGAATATCCTTTTAATGATGCAAATAATGTTTCAGGAGAAATGCATGAAAAGAGTCCATTCACATTTTGGGATTTTCTTCAACAACGAAAGCGTTGGATTCAGGGTATTTATTTGACAGTGCACGCCAAGCAAATACCCACCAAAAATAAGGTGACGACTCATTTTGGTTTGATTGCATTTTATTCTTTCAGTTTTGTTGTTTTATTAATCTTTTTATAGGAATGAACTGTTTTTTATTTCGGTATTTATAATTTATGTATTGTTTTTCACTTCAGTCAATAATTTCTTTTCTCCTCTTTGCAATCGTGATGTTCTTGATGCATGACAATGATACCTTCTTCCAAATAATTTGATCAGTTTCAACTGTAATAATGATAAGTGAATTTTCAGATATTATTAGGATTATCATTTTACGCGTGGGCAACGATGCCTCTGACATCACTTCAAGTCTTTCTATTCCACTTATTCCCACTACCACCGTGTTTTATGTTCGATTTCCTTGTTGGTTTCGTTGCTGCGGTTAATTTATATATGTATATTTATGGTGTTATTAAAAGCTTTTCGAATAAATATAGGTTCGTTTATGCATATTCAATTCTATCATTGTTCTCTTTTCGAATGGATTCTTTTTATTTCATCACAAAAAGTGGCTCATATCTCCTCGTTTGTAACTGCTAACAACCATCCCTGGTCTCAAATATGAACCTTTTCTGGAATTTAGTCATTTCTCAAAATCAGGCAGTCGTTTCCGATCTTCAAGATCCTAGCTCTTATTTGGATTGTGCGCGATTTTTGAAAAAAACAAGAACTTCACATAATGGAGAGTGATCGTCCACGTTTTAAGGCGTACTATCGTCGTGACCATCCCACTGTTTTTTGCTAACAAAACAATAATCCCTGTTATTAATGCTGTTATGAGTAGATGAATAATACCTGATGAATAAGTTAACAATTTTCAGAAATAGTCCAATGCGATTGTGTTTATATATGGCTGGTGCAGTATTAACAATACCATTCAATGTATGGATTGAGAATATTGCCGTTTTGTGGGGAATGTTGAGCGACAAGAACGGTTTTTATGTTGTTAAAAAAGACGTGCAATTGCTGAATGACGGGTTTCCGTGATTAGAATATCATCGATATAATTGTTGCTGTCGTTGTCGTTTTTGTTCCTACTTTGAAAAGTTTCAAGTTCATTTTGAATTGCAATCCATTCTTATGTGTATGTTTGAGCAAAGCGATGTGTTTAGCCGTGCTTGTGTATGTGTACGATGCTGGTATGCTTGCTCTAATGAATCGCCTAGAGTCAGCTTGATAATTGATAGTCATCTGAGCAATCCGCATTTTCAGTATCCATATATCAAAGCCGAGTTGAAGTAGCACTTCGTTGTAAAATGATTGTAGTACGATTGTAATTCTTGCATTTTCAATGGTATCAATCAACACTCAGCTAATCCATCACATACCAAGGCTCGAAACATTGGCATGTCATACCGGAACGGTATTCGATTTGTACGAAGATCTTGATCGTGCCACTAAACAGCTTGTGAAAAATCAGCAAACATCGGTGGAATGAGCACGTTTTCAGTGATAGTCACTAGAGCACAATGTGGGCACATATAGAGTGACAAATTTTCATGAAATTTTTCGTGTCCCCTTGTGAGGGTTTTTCTTTCTGGAATTTTCAGTTGAATTCAGAATATTATTCGCAGAATGTTTTCTGTACCGCGCACTAAACTAACTCTCGAGAACAAGAACTGGTGTATTGGACATTTACGTTATCGCACTGATTCGACAATAAATTACGTGATTGACTAGTGCATGTTCTTATTGTTCGTTATACATATATAAACTGATTTAAAATGTCTGCAAACGGGCCTATTTATTTCATTTATATTCGCTTTTTGTGCTCCTTTTATTGTGTCGTTTCCTAGGGAGTTATTCACTGATACGTAATATGTTCGATTGCTGAATTGTGTCTGATAAAACTCGATTATCGTTCCGTTTCGATTACTTGCTCATGCACTTTTATCGCATGTTCTACGTTTACAGTGCATTTATTGTCGTTATTGTTATTGTTATTATTATCATTGTTATTATTATTATTATTATTGTTAATATTAATTTTTGATTTATCAGATTTTTATTGGATTGATTACACACTGTGGGAATAGTATCAGATAAACGATAAGAATAGCTAAAAGGTTGTGGTGAATGAAAAACTAACAATATGTAGATGAAAACCAACAAGCTTGAATTTTTCGAAATTCAAACTTGATAGGGTTCCACAAAGGAATCGCTCATCTCACATGGGTATGCCCATATCTGTGATCTAGTGAAAGATGATCTCTTGAATGATTGCTTTGAATCGAACCGATTTTCGTTTATTTCTTAAAGTGAATTTAAATTTTTAATATTTCACAGTACCTTCCTTGCGTTTCATCACCTTTCCTTTGGAGTAGTGCGAAATGAAGTGAATTGAAATCCATATATCTATTCGTTTATTGCTATTAGTTATGTTATTTTCATTATTTCCGTCATCGTATTGAAATTCCATCATTTGAAATGCTTGTTGGTCAATATTCGATATTTTGAGTCTATGAAGTCGCGAGTTTTTCCTCAAAAAGATCGTTTTGTTTATGACAGAGACGAGTGAATAATTCTTCAATGGATCTGAATACTGACTAATGAGCCAATGTCTCATTGCTCAATTTATATTTATGTTTTGTCAAAAGAATTGTTGGATTGCGTGAGTGGTCATGCTCATGAATACTTCATTTGTGAAATTTGTACATTCAACGAATTCGAATTTTTTTGGATTTCTCTTGAAAGTGATCGTTTATCAGTGACATTGTATTGTGTAGAATTACGGTTTTATATTATTATCATTATTGTTGTAATTTTTTCCTTCGCTGGAAAGCTTTTTTTAAAATTCTCATTCGAAAATTTTCATTCATTTTCTCACTATCGTCGTTTCGATAACTTTATCAGCTGCCATCGTTTATCCGACCGTCCCAACTGAACGTATTTCATATCCCTCAACCGACATTCGATTATTTTCTTTTTTATTCCCTTTCAGCTTCATATTCTTCTTCTTTTTTTCACCACCCGTCTCTTTCCACACAAATTCATTCGTTGTTTGTGTTACATCTCCGTGTTATTCTCGTATTTTTCGATACTTATTCATGTTCTCTCATTATTACTTCTACTGAAATTAATAGTAGCAGTAGTAGTATTGCTATACCACTAATGTTACTTATTTCTAAGAGGCTTTACAGACCTCGCTGAGATGCCAACACTGCTTGTTGCATGCCTTGATGACGGTTGAATCTGCCAGCTTCTTCATTGTTCGATTCCGACTTCTCATCTAATTTGATCGAATGCAGCGAATTTTTTCCAAAGTTTTTTCATCCACCGAAATTTCAGCTAGTTGACGTACTTATAGGCGTTCTTTAGTTGTCTCAGCTATAGTTAGTGTGTAGGATGTGTAAGATAATCGAGCATTCTCAACCAGATTACTCCTGCAAAAGATGTTACTCTCTTGCAGATTCCTTGTAGAGATACTTTCGATTTTAAAGACGTACACCCACATATGTATATTATCTTTATCGTAGCAAATTGAAATCGTAATGATGGCCATATATTCTTAAGCTAACAAGAATACACGATTAAAAAGACAATCCAGAAAGTACAGAGCAGAATGGGATTTCCTCTCATCCAGCAGTTGAACGTTGTTCATCTCGGATGATTTCCTTTGAATATTTGAATGATTTTCGAGTGTTTATCTGAGAAAATTCATTCACTAATTGAATGATGAGCTTTTCCTTCCTATTCGTTCTGTTCTGGAGTAAAGAAGTTTTGTGATTAGTCAGCGAAGTTTCATTGCTGAAATGCCCAACAAACTAGTAGGAACGAAAAACTTCGTATCTAATAACAGCAGACGTTATGACGAACTAAACGTAGTGAGTCTCGCGTCTTCATTACAGCTCAGTGTGCAGCAAAAAAATCGCTCATTACCGTCAGTTTTGATCTCAGCCTTTATGTGATTTGTTTCATTTTTTTTTTAATTTCGGTTAAAACTCTCACAATTAGACTTTATTCGATGGAATTTTTGTATGAACAATGTTTGCATCGATTCAGTTATGCCTCGAATTATGATTTTTATTGTGAAAACATCGAAGTAATTTTTTTGCTAGAATATGATTTGATTGTATTTCATATATTCGCCAATTTTTTTCGGTATTCATGCTCCATTCGCCTCTTGAGAACTCGTTGTTTTAGGTTGCATTGCTTATTCTCTGTCGATTTCTTTGCGGATGACTTGAGCATATAACGTGAGTTTAAAGAAAATGTCCAAGAATATTCCACTCTTAAGCAATGCTTGCAAAAATATCTTCTTCGAAGCAAATCAGTTTTGAAAAGCAACGAGTTCGGAGAAATCAAATTCATTGATAGATTTCTTGAACTATGGTTTACGTGTGTTTGTTTGAATAGAAGTGTAAAATTGTTCATCTTAATTGCATTTTAAAGATTAATGCTGCTCCATAATGTGGTGCGTATTTATATGCAGTTTATCTTCATTCATTTGTTCTGATCGATTATTCATTTCTCCATTACTTATTTTTTATTATTGAACATTGTTTCATCGACTGTTCATTTCAATTATTTGCGATTCTGTCGAATTTCTTGAAAATTGACAGAATCGCAAATCCCAAAACAATTTCGCTATCAGCTGTAATCTTTCATGTTTCAATTGGATTCATCATTTTCGATTGTTTTATTGCGTGATGATTGAATGATATATGTGTGAGGACTGAATGAATCAAATGAAGAAAACAATTCGCGAATTTTCTTCTTTGTATTCATATAATAAAAAATTACGTACATAATAATTGGTGTTCTCAAAACCAAATGTTATTTTTCAAACCAGTTTTGCGTCACATATTGGTTCAATCTTCCGATGTTGCAGTGAATGTCATTGTCGAGTTGGCTGCAGTAAACATTCTCTCAGTTTTTCTCGAAATGGCAGAAAACTTCTGAATTTAAAAAAAAAGGCTTCCTTTGTGATTGTTTCAGCTCTCAAACGTTCGTCTGGAACATCTGTTTTGAGTAGGCAACTACGTTATACGGTTGATTCGAGTGTTTCCATTGATTTCAAAGTATGCGAATGAAATTTTAAGCTGACGGGATTATGTGCCTTTAATTGTAAGTGTTGCTACTGCATTTCTGTCCCGTGCCCGTGCATCTATCTAGAATATACCACTTTTATCATCCACTTTATGTAATTCATCGTTGTGCAAAGTAATCGAAAGAAGTTCAGTCGGTCGAAATCCAGTTGGATTCGGACCGGCTTTTCGGTTTCTCGATGACTAACCGGGTCTGGAATAGCAAATATGGATTTAGAATTAAGCGATTGGTTATCATACCGATGAACACCTCTACAGTCTGAATAGCATTTAAATTTCCACTAAATTGCTGAATCTATGAGTGAACTGAATATTGTCCTCCCTGAATTGCTGTAGTTAAGCATTTATCGTTGAAGAATCAAATTCATGGTGAGAAGTAGGCTAGGCACTTGAGTGAACCAGTGGCACTTGAGTGTAGTCACAATTTAGAGATAATTCTCATCTCTAAGAGTGAGAATTATCCATCGATAACGATGAACCTTTCATAAAGAGCAGAATCTTTCGTTATCTGAAACCAAAACTGAATAAAGCTGATTGAAGACGTGCAAAGTTTCGTTGAAGCTATTCGTGCTGAAAAGTGTTCTGTAAAAATGAAAAGTGGTTGCTTTCCGTCTTCTTTGTGATTCCACAGCTAACAGAATCGTCTGTCGCTGTGCATTTCTAAACAATTGTCGGAGGTCTGAATACATCGATCGGCACAATAAGTAATCAGTATCAGAAAGGGTTGTCGTGAATTCTGTTTCAAATATGTGCGCTTGTCATAAACACCTCCATTTGTAGACGACTGCATCATCAAGATTAGCAAATCGTCAACGAATCGTATTCATTTGCCTATCTAACGATCTCCTTATCGTGCGAATATCTGTGGACGTTTCAAAGAGAAAAAAGCTTTCGAATTTCCCACATTTTCTACGTAAGACGTATTTCGCAGTTGCTGCCAGCAAAAATCGCACATCTTCGTCGGCCAGTTTCCCTCCCAATGGAAAGTGCTCGACACTAAAAATTATCCTTAATCCTTGATTCGTACTTTTTGATGGTGCTCACATCGTGATGATTTTACCAACCTGAAGTACAACATTATCCGATTGATCGAGTAGAAGAAACTGTTCTTGAATATTTCCAGTTAAATTCTCGTATTTCAGTGAACGACGATTATGATGTGATGGATTTTCACTGTACTCAGAGTTGTTTTAATGGCCAATTTCATTCATTTATTTTTTTCAAAAGCCTTAACATTGCCAACTTTTCAACGAGGTAATTAACCTCTCAAGGTTTCGTTACTTTTTCAAGTGGATCTTCTCTCATTTTGATGTGGAATAATTTTTGATTTAACTCGCTTCAACATCAACTGTTTCAAACAATTCGTGGACAGTTTCTTCTGGTTAATCTCTGGTAAAGCTTTCGTGTGAATCTCTAAAAATAATTCAACGGGAGGTAGATTCTGATTAGAATTTTATTCAGAGTGTTTTAATCATATCGATATGCAGATGGTTCGATCCGAAGTGTTATTTCAGATTGCCGAGGAAACGGCCGCAGAGTTTATAGGTGGAAGACCGGTTCAATTTATTGTTTTTCAGTTGCTTTAATCGTGTTCTGTATCCTTGTTATTAAAAATTACATTGATTCAGACCGTCAACTGTTCCATTGGTACGTTTTGAGATTGTAGATTCCTGTATCCATTTCGTGATTCTTTAACTTTGTCTGGCAAATTTTTTCTCAAAATTTTCGTACTCGTATGAAATTACCACATATTTTTCTGTTCCAATTTATGCACATTGAGTTTATATGAGGCCTTCTCCGGAGTTTAATCTCATTCCGGGTTTATGCTGACGTTTGAAGAATCATCGCTTTTCGTAGACGCGAAATTAGCATTTCTTCGATATTTGTTTATTCAGATACATATCTGTATCAAGGATACCTATTGGTTATTCATTTTTATAATCGCCAAAATAGTCTGTGCTTATCTATATTATGTTCATTGGTTTTTCTACTGAAAATTTGAAAGTTTGATGTGAAAATGTTTTTGTAGGCATATACCGTTCACAACTCCCGTACCTGAGCATAAATTATGTGTTTTGGTACCGTTCCGAGACAGATTGTATGAATTGAAAGAATTCGCACCTCATATTGATAGGTTTTTGAGGCGACAACAAATTCCACATCATATCATCGTTCTTAATCAAACAGATGAGTTACGCTTCAATAGAGCATCACTGATTAATATTGGCTGGTATGAAGCTGATCGGGTTTGTTTATTCGCATTGTGTTCTCTTTAGTTGCATCAGAATTGTTGACGAGATATTATAGTTATATCGCTTTGCAACATTTTCGTGAGGAGCAGTTTTTTTTTCTGGTTTTTTATCAGATTGAACTAATGAAATTGAAGCTATCAGTAAACTAAGAGATTCGAATAGAGGTCAGCATGTGCTGAGCAAAATTTTAAAAAAATGCAGTGAACGAATGATATTTGATCGTATCGTATTTCAGTTAAAATGTGATTACTTAGTAATGCACGATGTTGATTTACTGCCCTTAAACGACCAATTGAATTATTCATATCCAGGTTTTGGAGTGGTTAGGCATATCTCTTCACCGCAATATCATCCGAAGTTAGTTTCTTTATCAGTTCATCAGTTAGTTCGTCGCTCACGACTCATGTTTTCGTCCGTCAGTTGTCTGTGTTATTTTCGAAGAGTTGCTATTGTGTGGTGTATCTGTCCTATTGTCAGTGCGAAAGTGATCGAAGAACTGAAATGAATGTAGCAATACGAAGAACTGTGATCGCTGTTCAGTGAATAATTTCACGTGAGAGATTGTTATGTTCCAGTTCTTTAGTTGTTGAAATAATTAAGGTACAATTATACGAAATTTATTGGTGGCATTCTGATGTTAACACTTCATGACTATAAAATGGTGAATGGTATGTCGAACAAGTATTGGGGATGGGGACTTGAAGATGATGAATTTTACTTACGTTTAAGGTTGGTTATTCCTTTCATTTAATCCTTTCATTTGATTGTTACTAGTCATTTACATTTTAAAGAAATTTCCATCAAAGGAATACATCATCAAGTGATGAATTTGCCGTTTTTTCGTTCAGCAAATGTATGTGAGGATTCAATTTAGAGACGCAAATTTAACAGCTCTTATGGATAGGCCGTCAAATTTAACTACGAACAGGAAGAACACTTTCCGACATATTCACGACCCACGTTTACGACGTAGAGATCGATTTGTGATTGGCGATCAGAAGAAGGTTCTATTACTGTTGATACTCATTTTTGCCTTTAATTCGGTTATGTTTAGAGGGACTGTTCCGAAACTTGGAAGGGTTTCTAGAACTCTTCGAAGGTTGAAGCAATTTTCGATGTATCATTAACGGAAATGAAGCAAGAATCGTTTAAGATACATTTGCCTGTAACAGTTTTCTTATGAATTTCATTAATTTTTCTTTGATTTGAATCTGTCGCAATTTCATCTTTTCTTGATCTACCATTTGCTAGAGATATATGCTAGTGTGATTTAGATGTCAAGACGCCGAGATCGAGTAAGCGGTCTTGATTCGGTGAAATACCGTATTGTCTCTCGTGATCTGCTTCGTTTTGGACAGAAAAATGAGGAGTCAGCGCTTGTATCTGTATTAAATATTGAATTGCATTGTGATGTCAAATGGACTCCTTACTGTAAATTACCTCATTCTATACGAAAACAGCTCAGCTGATGGTATAATTATGTTTGTTTCCATTAATGAACATTTGATTTTGAATCGCTTTCTTATGTGTATCCTCAGTAGATTGCGCAATTCCTGTTTTGTATTGATCAGTCGTTGATAATCAATGATTTCAGCTCAAGAAATCGAAGTTTATTTCAAGCTGCGCCATAAACGACTTCCATCAGTTGTGTATTTGGCTTTTTGTTGGTGCATCTTGAAAAAAAAACGCTTTTTTGGAGTCTTATGAAGCTTCGTGGTTACATTGATTGATTGTGCACTATCTTGGATACTTGGAAAATCTTAGCATGTGTATATTAGTTACGAAATATCGCAGTTCCCGTCCTCCTTAAGAGAAGGAAACTTTGCAGCAATATTCCAGAATCAATATATAGAATCACTTTTCGTTTTGTAAACCTTTGAAAAAATTTTTAATGCCCAGTGATTTCTTATCGTTCTAATGTATCGTATGTAAGCATATAGATCAGCAATCAAGATTATTTTTGAGCCGCCATTTGATTAACAATTGCCGCACATTCCTCTGCAATTCTTTATGAGGAAAGCAACGATTTTTTGGTACTTTAGCAGAATTACGGCTATTTCGGAGGAAATCCATATCCTGATTTTTGTCTGTTAATGACGAGTTTGAAGCCTTATTCGTTTGTTGACTGTTTCTTGTTGTGTGTTGTTGAATGGTTCTTGATTATGAAGCTTTACATTGTTCGATCCATTTTTACATTAATCATATTTGTAATTCGCTTTATCATTGTTTTTGTTCGTGGCTACTGTGATATAAACATCGAAGTCGGTGCCATTTGCTGCGTATTTTGAATTTGTTTCGCTTTTTTAATCAACTTTTTAGAGTTTCATTCTGCCGCAACTTCATAACTTACGACTGTCTGATTTTAGAAACTTCATCGTTTCGTTGGGTGAAAACATTTTTGTTTTGTTCTCAACGCTTTTCCCAATAATAAATGCTCATTCCTTTTAAATGATTGTTCTGCTGTGCTTGTGTCTTGTTCAGTAAACTTTGATAGTACGAGGTAAAAGTTCTGTTCTTAGCATTTTCAAGAGACTAATGATCTGTTTATATAGGCGTGACATCTTAAATCATTTTTTTGTACTCGGTGCTTATGCGATTGGTGTTGACGAACAAGTCCGCGTGATTTGATTGTGATGACGATTTGGTTAAATATTATTTTATCAATAATTTGTGTACGCTATCAATATCACAAGTGAATAAACGCAATATTACAAGTGGATTGGAATGAAGCGGATTTTCGCAGAGGCGGAGCGCGAAGGAGGGAGTCCTGACCTTTTGGCGTAGAAGGAACGGGAAAAGCGGAGATTTCGGATATTTTGGACCTGGATTTTCTGAAGAATTGAGATGATCTGACCCATCTTCAGATGCCTGAGATTTATTAGATGCAGACGTGGTGGAACGTAAGAAAATAATTTTAGAGGAGGAACTATCCTTCTATATTTTTTTCTACATGAATGGTTCGCATGCTTTTCCAGCTACTCGTTCACCTAGATTAACAACTCATCCAAATTGTCTATCGAATCGATTACCGAGTTGAAAACGATGAGGCAAACAAAAAACATAAATGTAAATTTCCGAAAATGCAAGAGAAATCCCACCTTCCTTAATAGGACAAGAACTGGCACTAACGGATTTAAGAAAATGGATGAAGGGAAGCGAAAGGTAATCAGCGAAGTGAGCACGAGTGGAATAAAAAGCAGTAATGAGCGATGAAAATGAATCGAAGCAAAGTTATAACCATTGACCTGACGGGCTATTCATCAGACCAGTAAAATGCGATATTACTATCAGCACACTTATCAAACCGAAGACAATAAAAAGCGCCTATCCCACCGTCCATACTAACGATCATACCTTAATCGGGCTGGAGATATGGGATGAGACATGAATCATTTTGGAGGGCTTGAAACGTTTCCTGTTTTAAATTTTATCATCCTCCTTTGACAGGCCATCGCTAACACAGTATCCCATTTTCCATGGAGTGTTTCAGTGGGAGATTTATGAAACGTGTGGAAGATCATTCTTTTACAGAAGGAAACTACTCGTGCGTTGATCACCACTTTTTGTATGGTAATAATAAGAGCATCGTTTTCCATCTCTAAATGATAGCGACATCGAAAACAGTCATGCTAGTAGTTCATACGAGCAAAATGCTGTGTTATACTGCAACAGCACTTCAACTAGTCAATTTTGCATCAGCTAGAATAAATTGCGTTTTTTTCCACTAAGTGATACATTTTAATGAGACAGTTCCGTATGCTGTGGATCTACCCCACTCTGAGTCCCTCTCCCTAGAAATCATGGGCAATATGGGAGAGTAGCTTACACCTCTGTGCTTACCAGATCAATAATCCAAGTTAGAATTTCACGAATACATTATCGTTAGCTGCGCAGAAAGAAGAATGCCAAGGAAGGAAAATGTGATATTAGTGATATTGGTGATAACAGAGTGGCAAATACTCGTAATGAGTTGCAATTGGATTTGCTGATTAATTAAGTTCCATATGGCAAGAAGACTCTTATCAATCGTTCAAGATGGATTGCTACTGTGAGACTCTTCTATGGGAACATATCCGGATCGGCGTGGCACTACGGCGGCCAGAGTTTGCTTCCATTGTTTAGTGTAACAGTATCGAGCCAGAATTTCAACAACTTGATTGATCGACAGCATCACATTGAACGTTCCACGATCTGTTCGTGTCATATTCTCAACTATTGGAAGTCGGCGCGCCTCAATACCGTAACTCTCTGTAATAATATTGAAATGAATAATCTGATCTATGCAAAGCAAATGTTTTGTTGCAATCTGATCTATGCAAAAAGTGCTTCTTCGCATTCGTAAGATTCTACTGCATATATACGCTTTTGTCATGTCATTCAAACGCTTCTTCTATAAAAGTAGCGACCACTTTACACGATATGCGATAAGAATATCTGGAAAAAAAGATTACTCTTTCGGAGAATATATAGTTGATTCACAGGAAACGCTGTTCAACAAACCTGCTCTATCTTTTGACAGCGAACCCCTTCCGGTTTCATCAACCAGGCCACCGATCACATACGCTTCATTCGACGATAAACTTTCCAACGGCGCTAAACTCGCGTCTGGACTCAAGTATATCAGTCTTTTATTGGAACATTGCTAAAAGATTGATAATGAAAATAAATTAGTGTTTTGCGACTAACACTGTTCAATAAATAATGAAAATCTAAAGCGACATCTGAATCCATCAATATACTGAAAAATTTATCGACATTTCGTCGCAGAGTTATCACTAAAACATCGCTTTTTAGCGAAATAAATTTCTCAAAATTCATCACTTTTCAAGAGTTATCAATGCATTGTCACTAACAAAATAACCTTCAACAATGCCAGCAAAATAACCTCAATGTTTTTGTACATAATCGTCCACTTGAATGAATCAAAACCAGTCAATACTCGACGACTTTCACCTATGAATTTTTCACAAGGTGACAGCAGTATGGTATTCAATCCAACGTATCTTCAAGAACGATGTATAAATATCACTTCCGATAATTTCTCAAGTTTAACATGACATTGGCTTAAATGAAACTCTCCCGTATCGAAGCCCATTTGCCTAGATATAATAAACGAAAAATTACCGGAGTCTAATCCAACTTTATTTCGACTGTGAAGATACTTAGAAAATGGAATCTGTAGCGATATCGTTTCATTCATTTTGTGGCTGTTCTTCGCATGCACTCAAAACCACTCATCCAAAGTTATGTGAACGGGCTCATATCAGTGACGATCCACAAAAAAGATAACATTTGTAATGAGAACACCTCTTTTGTAATCCCCAAACACGTCCCATTTGTCTGACCAATTTACATAATTCTTTATTATTCATTGCGTTCGTGTATCCCAAATCAATGATCAAAGTTAGTTCCGAATCAAGCTTAAACAACTCCATATTCGCGACAGCTTTTCTCGAACGACGTCGTTTCCTTTCGACTTTTCGATGGAGACGCCTCCCTTCAACAGCTCTAAAATACTCTAACGCCGATATATTTGCCATCTTGATTTTGTACATCAAACCAATTCAGTTGAACAACCGTATTAAATTGAAGTTAAGAGAAAAATGGTATGTTTGTCATATGCTTATATCAGACTAGGCAAATATAAATCAGATCACTCGAGAACTTTTTAGGGGGACTGCTCCCCGAATTGATCCAAAAGTTGAATCGATCGGATCGGTGTCTACCGACCTTCTGGGTTCCTAAAAAATTGATGGCCATCAGCCGAAATCGAAATTGCTGATCGATCGTTGGTTATCAGGAACCGATCAGCATCTTTGGTTTGGCCATAAACCACTGTGCTTGAAATTTTCTTGACCCTTTTCCGTTCCGTCAGCTTCGTCAGCTGCCATGAAAAAGTGTAGGGGCTAATCACTCAATACAAAAACAATGTTCATAATCAAGTGACCTATTATAACGCAATTGCTTTCGTTTCAAATTCTCTTCCTTATTGCTTGTTTTTCCATTTCGATTTGACCTTCCCGTTGCTGTTGTTGTTGCTTCAATTTGGAGCAATTCGTCGAACTGATCACAAAACTCAACAATCGATTCGTCATATCCATTCGAATCTAGCGGATCATCACTTCCATCGTTATCCACGTTCAACAGCTCATCCATCTCGTCGTATTGCTCAAATACAGTGGATTCATTCAGAGACCCATCACCGAATATATTATCAAAATCCGAGGTAGATTCGTCACGCTGATCAGTACCGAGCATATTCTCATTCTGTTCATCACAGAAAAATTCAGCTTCAGTAATACCATCGAACTGATCACCACAGAAATACAGATCTGTTTCATCATACTGGTTTAGATCCATTTGATGTTTGTTACCAAACTAAAATTCGACATTAACTTTCGAAGTATCAGTGATTCAAATATGTCCAAGTATCAAAACGTTCAAATTAATCAACAGCTGAAAGAACGGATGAAACACCGTTTGAGATAAACTGGTATATTTTTGTGCCTGAAGAGCAATTCACTGCCACTAGCTGGATTGTAAAAGTTCGATGCGTTTTCAGAGCGATCGGAGACACAAAATCAAGTTACGCTATTTGGTGTCATCTGATTGTGTGGTTATTCAACCGGAAATTCAGGCAAAACTTGAGATCTTAGTGTAGAAATTCCCAATCTTAAACTTGCGTAATGAAACCTTTACATTTAATAACATAACAAAAGAATTCAAGTTCGAAGACAATTACATCAATCGTAATCTTCTTTTCCGTCATCCACACATCACGTGCTCTACTGAGTCACACATTAAGTGATATTAATTCCAGTACTAACAGCAATCGTGATCATAACGTTAATAATCCCATTAACAATTGTTATTGTTCTAATGTTAATCGAGTTGATAACTGACAACGACAATCATAATTATCGCAGATATGATAAAAACAATGCGACTATGATCAACGATTAAAAACAGCTGGCCTGATCCCCTTCATATGTTACTGACAACAAATTACGTAAAGAATTGCTAAATTTCAATCCATTGAACTTACTCTCTTACCCCGCCCGTTTCCGTCAGTCACTCTTTCCTTCAGTATAACAAAAAAGCATGTTATGCACATCTTATCTGAATTCTAATCCGTACTAATATCGTTGTTCTCATTTTAACATATCTCATTAAATCCGTTATTAAACATTAAACATCCGTTAACCCTTTGTTTCCAATGCAGTTATTTCTATTCAATTACACTAAAATATCTCATCAGGCACTTTTCCTCCTTTTATGTTCTGCATTCATTCGTGAATTTATATCTAAGTTAATCATTTTCTAAATCATCTAAATCAGTGGTTCCCACGCTCGGGTATTCCATTACCCCTTTGACAGTCTGCTAGGTCGTCATTATGCCCCCTCCCCCTTCCGTTACAAGAACTCACTCTCTCCACGCATAACGTCTCATTCGTAATTCAAAAAAAAATTCAATGCAGAATCCCAAAACGCAATCACCACATCGGTACATATCCATCGCAAACCACATACTTATGACACCATTAATCGGTTACATCGTTCAAAAAAATCGTTTATCGAACAAAATTCCCGTCTAATACAGTTTTTAGAAAACTTCCCACAACTTTTTAGTGCAACCGAACAGTGATAACGACCAATTCAAAAATACCCACTTGCCTCACATCAAAACAGATCTTTTTTGCCGTATCGGAGAACTAATTGTAAGAGAGGATATCAGCCAATAGTTAAAGAACTTACAAAACACTTGTGACTACTTCAACCTGACTTTTGTCCAGGTCTCGGTGAGCTGAAGATATTCATGAAATTAGATAAATAAATGAGATCTCATTCGATACACGAACTATTTATGATATTTTTCATTACTGCAATTTCCATAAGGTCGTCGTAACATCCCGTAAAAATTGACTGGCTCGATGACGTGAAAAAAATCTCAAGCAAGAGAGGCTGATGTTCAATTTTTTTTCTCAGGCTAACATTTGAAGTTATGCATGACTGGAGCTTAATGTAGTCTGAATTCCTTCAACAAAAACCAGCAGTTAGAATTGAAACTGTTTTCCATGGATGGTCAAACGTTCAAGTGCATGAGTTTCACAGGTTTATGTCAGCAAACCGTTCACAGTGATGCGATAATGATTACTCGATATGCGTTGATGAAGACGACTGAATGTGTCAAATGTGAACAGACAGCATCAAACAATTACATTATCTTCATATTATTCACATTGTATGCATATTACACACCATATGAACAACGCACTATTATAATTTATATCATACAGCATAAAATTTATTGTCGAGAATAAAGATAACAATAGCGTTGAGGATGATGCATTCGCTCATTTTCAACTGATAAAATTTCTCTCCAATTTTCAATACTTCGAATAAATTCTCAATCAATCAATCAGATTAGTCAACAACCAACAAACACAACAAAACAAAATAAAACACATCATTCCAAATAGATCATCAAACAAAAAGGACACATCAAATTTACGAATATATTTATATGGATGGTCTATTGAATGACTCAATCAATGATAATCGCAATAACAAGCCAAAACTTATTAAGATTTCTGAAACAAACAAACGAACGAAGAGAACGCAAAGTAAAATTCTTTGTTAAATTTCAAAATCCAAACAAAAATGAATAGATCAAACGAACACCGCGCGGTCGGTTTTCAGTTCAAAAAATAAACCATAACAATTGAACGATAACGATAACAGTAACTATGGTAATGATAAAAGTTATGGGAATAATAAAAGTAGCGTTAAAAAGAGATAAGACACAGATTTCCGAGTGATCCGATTAGCTAAAAGAGAGGAAGAAAGCAAGTTATATAACAGACTGAACAAGCGATTCAATGATCATTTATTTGTACAATAATACATTTTAACAACAAACTGAACATAGCACAGCACAATACTCATCCAATGGTTTTGCTTCGAAAACATCATAACACAGCACGAATGTTCGACGATCCATGCTCAACAAATGCCACAAGTGACCCAAATTTAAAAAGAATAAACTGAGAAAAAGATTACATTGCACTGAATTAGCTGCAACTTTATGACGAATCTTTGAGAGTCAAATTGACAGGTTGTTTCAAGAAGCTTCACCGAACAATTCAGTACAGACAGTTGGTTTCATTCGTGATTATTGAGCATCACCGTGGTTTATTCCAAAATAAGTTTGTTTGACTGTTGGCGAAATTTGAGAACGTCAAACGATGAAGTGATAAACGATAGAACATAATGAATTTTTGGGAAACATCTTTTCTTTTCATTCAAAATTTCATCATTATACATTTGTTTGAACCAAAAATCGAAGCAAAACAACTCAAGAAGTTCGATCGATTCAGTTCGCTTTCTTGTTTGACATTAATTCGTCGAACCGTTACAATGATCTCCGAAGTGATCAGTTTTTTTTTGCAAATTCACGAAATTATTTACAAACAACTTGAACTAGTCCATTCAGTTTTCATTTTGCTATTCAATGAAATAATCTGAATCACTCATCATAACAAATATACGAACAGATAAAATGTTTTAGGGGATTGATTACAAAAAATAACCGTTTTCAAACCATTCCATAACAACAAATACACAAAATCTTATAACTGAACGTCTTATGCTAATCTTCAAATTTGATTTCGATAGTGTCATAAAAAACACAAGTGGAAAATAATTTATAATATGAAGATTAACGTAATATTATAGAATTTTGCTATTCTCGATCAAACCAGAGAACAACGAGAGGACACACATTAAAACAAACATCCAAAATCACAGCATAGAACAATAGTCCCCGATTCGAATATACATACTTTTGAACATTTAACAATATACATATAAAATATTTATATATAAATTAAGATGCCGAATGAAGCCATCTCATAGAAATGATATCAATCATACTATAATAATAGTGATGAGGACAATAATAATAACGACGATAATAATGATAAGAATTATTACGATTCTAATTGTAATATTGATTATAAGAATGAGCTAGAGTTGGCAACAAAAAGCTACAAACGCACACAAAGAAAAGATATCGATTGAAATGAAATACATTTTGACATCAGCACCGACACGGACAGGTGTGTTGATATTCAACTGACGTGAGTTGTTATCATGTGATAAACTAATTGATAGTTGACAACCGAGATGAACTCATCTCTGTTCACTAATGTTGATCCATCTCTGTGCCCAACTCAACTTTCTTCCATTTCAGATTCTGCTATTTCCTCAGGGCTATCGTCGTGCTCTTCTGCAAAACGAAACGTTCAATATAAATGAATACAAACTTGCACAGTAGCTAATATGGAGTGATAAAATATACAGTAAAGCTAGTTCCATTTCAAAGAGTCGCAATCGAATTGAAAACTCTCAAAAGAACGTCAGAAACAAGACAATCAATCAATCAATCGAGTCATCGTTTCACGATTATTCTACTATGCTATGATGTGACAATTACCAATGAAATGAATACCTTCGTGTGTAGCGACAGGTGGTTCAAGCACCAAAAACCGAAGGATATCAGACAACGAAACAATACCAACAACTTTTTGTTGTTGATCTGTTATGATCAGTCGATGCACTTCTGCCTTTACAATCTGCTCTATTACTGTAATCAGACTGTCCGCTTCGGAACAGCTTCGAACGCCTTCAAACCACTGAAATGCGCAATTAGTTATTACGCATTCATCGAAAATACAATGAAAATCAGAGTTGAGTTGGTACTAGCCCTTGAAGCAGCCAACACATTTATTCACCTTCGAAAAAAAAGCTGAATACGGAACGATAATGGCGTTAAGAGCAAAAAGATACGAACAATAATAGAATTGGTAAACAGCCGATCACCAATCACTCACCTCTGAACGATGTTTCAACGCTTCATGCACAGAAACATCCAAATTGTTGTAAATCTTTTCGGCAGCCAAATTTATTACATCAAACTTTGCATATATATCGACAACCTAAAGATATTTCAAAATAAACAAACTTTCACATTTCAGACTCTTACAATTGTTATTGTTTTCAAGGAATCAAGTAGCATTATTGCAGTGACAGTCAAACGAACAAATAAGTGATCAAGTAGAAAGACACCGACCTTGCCATCTTGGTCAACAAGTGGCAACGCAGAGACCCGCTTTTGAAGAAAGGTTCGGAGGGCGTCGATGAGCGGTGTATGCATGGATATTGTTGATATGCTACCCCACGTGCCGATACCCAGCTCTTTCGGCGTCTTCTCCATGAACGAAGGTCGTGGCAGATCGATTAACTGCAACGGTGCATTCAGCATTCTGGCTGACAATACTGCATTTATCATAATTCTCAACAGCAAATTCGACACACTACTATTAATGACTCGAAACGGTAATATTCAGTTTAACTCATGAAATTAATGCCAGTGAGCAATTGTCCTTCCTCCAACCAATGACATTCATTTGCAAGTGAATATGTGAGAATAAGCTAAAAAATGAATAAACGTTTACATATAGATAAAGGAATTTGATGAGGCGCTTATGTGTAAGAATATAAGAGATATTGCCTGAGCCGCGTTCCATCACTGGTAATCTATGCACCTTTGATTCACATAGTATCTGTACGGCTCGATGCAAACTGAAACATAAAAAAGTGACTGCCTTGTCTTTTTTTCAGAATAAATGAATTATTTTTTCGAGAGTGCAATCGATTTATTTCAATTTTAAGGATTCATTGGGTTTTTAGGAGTTGATTACTAATAATGGAGAAATAGTTTGCTAGAATGAATGAACAATTAATGACATTCTTCCTGTAAGAGTGCACTAAAAGAACTCGTCATTGAATACTCATAAGATAACCAACTCAAAATGACTAATCAGGTCACCAACCTTTCAGATGGATCAATTGTGATAAGTGCTCTAGCTTTGCCATCTTTTTCAAACGTCTCTCTCCAAGTTGATATTTTATGCTCTTCCAGCTCTTTAATGCCATCGCTCTTTGAATCATCCGTATAATACCTGAGCAAACAACAAATGACTAATTCATTTCACTCAAACCGAACACATTTTCTTCAGAACATCAACGAATCACACTTATTGAATTTAGTTTCAGAACAAATTCAATCGAATTTTTAAATTCCACCTAACGTCGTTATCAGCAATAAAATATCACATTTTGTGAATAATTTCTCTTTCTCAAAACACACTATCCGGCTTTTATTATTATACTCGGTTGAATTTCGAGCTATTGATTCAGAAATTGATTGCAAATGTTGAATCACATAACATATTTGAACTGCGACCAATCATAATTCTCTCAAAAATGCGAAATTTTCTTCTGGAACCTATATCATAGATGAATGAACGAGAGATTATAATGAACTGTGGAGAGCGCATTCATGAACAATCAAAAAAACTAATTAAAATGCCTGAAGGAAAGCTCCAAGAAACGACCGAATGAACGGATCGAACAGTAATCTGAGCTTAATTGCGGTATTTTTGCGAGAATTGATAAACAAAAAGACCAGATAAAACATCCTTCTCGTACAAAATTATCGATCATCATGTGAAGAGTCTGTTTCGAAAACATGAAAAATCAACCATACGACTAAGCACTTCACTCAGTTAAACGTAAATCTGAAGTTGACGTGGAACTGAAGTAATCTGAGATACGAGAGGAATAATGCGAGAATAGAATGCTAACCTGTTGAGAATCTCAATAAAATCCGTGATGGTAAGCATACCAATGAACTCTTGTTTATTACTATCCCACAATGGCGCTGCACGCACTCCATTATAAACCAAAGCGAAGAACGCTTTTCGAACCTAAAAATTGCTCGACTGCTTATCGATGACTCTCCGATAATGAATATTTGGTATATTTGAAAAATTCTCTTCGCCATATATGAACAAAACATTTTCCCTAAAAATGCAATTTGTGGCTATTTTTAGTTTCCTTCTGATAGATATCGAAGCAATTAAATCTTTTATGTCTACGATGAAAAAAAAAACTCCGTCGATTTTTACACATGACAAAGACAACGAATCACATGAAAATGAGCTTGGAGTGACAAGATGACACTTACCGGCAGTTCTGTATCAAAAACAACCAATTTTGAACTAGTCGGAATTAAGTCATAACATTTATGAGCTTTCATAAACAATGAATATACAGCATCTTGACTCTCTGAAAAATGAGTTGCTTTTTGGACGGCGTAACAAGAAGAAAAGCTGCAAGGGATTCAATAATCGCTCAATCAAGCCATACATGTATATTCAATACGAATATCCACCCATGTAATAATCCGAACGAAAACTTCAAAGATGTGATCAAAAGGACAAGACAGTTGCAATTGCACGACTGCAATGGATTCAAGCATGGAAGTCACTCAAAATATACTTCATTTAACGATTCATAACATTCCATTGATTTGTAATCGTAATGAACACTATTCGAGACAAAACAAACCGAAAATAATTCTGTTGATCTCGGGCAAATAGCTGCCTCCGATCGGCGAGAAGGCCGGCGAACCATCCCAAGAATTGTTCAGAAATGAACTCTAAAATCGAAAATGGGATAAAAATACGAGTGAAAGAATGAAACGAATCAACTACTCACTTTGGTCTAGCACCGTATGCCATCCCTCAAAGTCGTACACTGTCGAAGGTGGATGACGAACGACCGAGAATCGTGAGGATCGCGTTGATTTGAAGGGTGAATAACGATTTGCATTCAGAATGGAACCGCGTAAGAAGCCTCTAAGTGCGGGCACCGTTACCGATGAAGACGCTACACTTGTACCAAGTAAGGTGGTCGGTGGCTGCGCACTTATGCTTCGACTTCGATGATGATGATCGCGAAGATTCGCCAGATCACCCGTTTCTGCATATCCAGTCGTACGTGGCTGGATGGACGATTTCTTCGGTACTTTCAACCCATCTTTGGCGTTTTTATTAGGTTTAGTTGGATCGGTGATTATCACTTGCTCAACGTCTACTGATAACTGATGAAGTCTTAGGATCACCTCATGCCCTGGTTTTATACGTACACGTGCTAGCTGACCATCCACATATTTTGGACTTTGTTGAGCATTACTAAGCGATGTTTTCGGTGAACTCGGACTAGAGACTGATGAGGATGAGGATGCATCTGCGGGTGAGATGGCTGCGGACGCTTTCTTAGGCGGACTGTTGGTGTCTCCGTTGCTGGATGAATGATGATGGAATGCGGCAAAGATTTTGTGTTTCTCTTTGAAAGAAGTCTTCCGGGAGGTTGACGGAGACGACGGCGGCTGAAGGGTATTATTCGCTTCATCGCTGTGATTCGGAGAGGATAGCGAGTGCCTTTCTTGTGTTTGTTTATCATTTTGTCGGTGATGACGTTCTTTTCCGATATGGAGTGCTTTCCGTATTGAATTTTTTGCTGCAATCATCCAACCTCGAAATCGTTCTCAACGATTCAACAACATTCATTCATCCAAATCGACCTTATTCCACAACTAGTGTCACCGTGATGAAGACGGAAATCAACCGATTCAATCAGATCAAATATTGGTCACTGTTGCTTCGATCGATCAATTCACTTCCGATAAATTATTCGTTGTCGCTAATTTTTATCGGTTTATCTCCTATTTTATTTATATCTTCTTTCATTCGTTCGCAAATAGCCAATGAACGTACTGTAATTAGCCGTTGATCGTTAATTTCAGTTCGATGGAACGACGGTCTCAGAAAAAATATTAGGTGACCAGGGCGAGAATCTGATTGATTCGTTATGTATAATCTGTATGAATTGCCGGCAGTGTATGAATTGATGTATCAAGGTAAATACGCCGATAATAGAAGTATTCGACAGCGGTTATTTTCTTCGGAATAGTTGTGAAGAGAATACGAAAATAAAGAATGAATTCGTCGTTTAGTCAGTAATTAGCATCCGTGAATGCAACCGAATTTAAATGCGCTCGTATTAGCAATATTATCACACGATTACTGAAAGAATAAATTGATAAGTGAAAATGTGATGCAAAAAATTGCAGTCAATTGAATAATCAGGATTACGCGCAACTATCGATTGCTGTTAATGTCTCGTGAATGAATACGGCAAGCAACTCAAAAGTTGACCGCTGATTATCAGTCTCGTAATCAATTTGATGACACAATCGCATCATAGATTTTTATCATATGGTGTATCTTTACTGATAAAATTACTGATTCAAATAATCAGTAATTTATCCACGAAAAAACATTCACTCAACAAACTCTCTCCCGCAATACGATTGAGAGCAACGAAAGTTTTTTATGGTCGCTGATTCAATCCACAGGGAAGTCAATGTACGTCAGTGGGAAATAACTGAGCACAATAGGATAAAACTGTATTAAGGATAATAGCGTTAGTTCAAACATTGCTTCACGATTGCACTTATATTATAGTTACGTTTGCGCATCGTGCGTAAAAAATTTGACATTTTCTTAAACTAGATTCATATCATTAAGCTACGAGAAAGGAGTTTCCAGCACGATTTTGCTGTATCGTCCAGAGAATGTGCTGCAACCCTCAAATACATCGAATCAACGAGTACCGAATAAGCAATCTGAGAGTTGATGGCCTAAAACGTGACCAATACGAGTGGTTACACACCACACAATTACTATTCCATCGCGGAATTCTAGTTTTGCATTGAAAATTTCCAAGAAATACGAAATTCCAGTGAACTATCTCAGAAAGGCAGCTTCAACCTAGAATGTATGATGTTGATCGACTAAAATGTGTGATCTAATGAGATTGAGGAAGATGTGACGGTATTTCTAATGCTCTTGTGCTAGTAGTCACTGCAATTACACCAGTCCGGATTTTAAAGACAGATCGAAAGTGAAATAAAGTCGAATCAGAAATGAAACGAAGGCGGGACACTGCAGTCATGCTTTATCGTAAAAACAATTAATTTCTCTATTCAAATAATCAATAATTTTATGCACAAAAAACTGAACGCACTGAATGAACGAAACAAGAAACGACCGTTTCGCATCGATGAAAGAACCACAGAATGGTTGGTGGGTGATAAGCGCTGAATTTGAGAGAATGAAGCGAAATGAAGGAAGTGAGAGCAGAATCAATATACGAATTCAAACTATTGAATAAACAACACACACTAAAAAATTCATTAATCATCGAATTAATTTCGAAACTGTTGTTAACGGGAAAAAAGAGAATTTAGATGAATGACGCTAATCTAATGAAATATTATCGATGCTTGGTTAGATGAAACTGAAGACTGGCATCGTGCTCATTGGATTGAAGGATGAAAGTGAGAAAAGTGGTGAAATGCGATAAGAGACACACAAGTGCATGAAGAATTGTTTGCGAAACGGTTGTGAATTTTGTTGAAAAAATAAGAAATAAAACTTAATTTTGATGAGGGCTTCTTCACAATTCTACTGAAAGTAAACTAAAACAGAGCGAAGCTGACTGACGTCATAAGAGAATCGTTTCACTTATCATAAACACCAATTTATTTTTCACGCACATAAAACTCTTCACAGAAAGACGATATATCATATACTAAATACTAAATATACATTTAAATTGTTGATGTAAAAGAATCTATTGTGACGTTATGCTAACTTAGCAATTTCTCAGTTAAATAAACCACTTATGACACAGCGAAAGCCGATATACGTATTGGTGAAAATAGTCAAAAAAAAAAGAACGCAAACAACAATCCAATATGAAAATACTAGCATAATCCATTCCGATACGATCGTTGCTTTCTCTTTTTGTTGAAATAATTCGTAAACAATCAAACTTTGACTTAAAACTATAACAATGAATTGCTCTACTAATTAGAAGTTTTGAACGAAATGGAAAGATGAGCAATCGACACATAAAACAAGTGTGAACGAAAAACAGATCCACAATTATCAAGGTCACTCACATGATCACCACTGCGCACCAGCAATATGCAACAACCAACATAACCATATGGAAAAAACACAGCTCTATTCAAAAATATAAATTTATTTACTCACCACAGTCAGATACGATATTAGTCGTTAAAAAAGTGCCTTGAAAGGTTTTCGCTTCAAGTGACTGCAAGGAAATGGAATCTATTTGTTAAAGTGCATATATACATATTTCAGTCGAGCATTTATTTTGATGTGTGACTGACTACGTCTTTCTGATTTCGATGCAATGCAAAACTTCACCTAAAATTTTTAACAGTTCATTAATAACTAACAGTTCATCGACAGTACAGAAGGGACTGGAACGCGATGAAATGCGAAGGGAACTTGGCAAATGGTGTTCATTTGAAGCAGTGATCGATTATAGAACGTACCTCTTAAGCTACTAAAATTTGAATGGCTACTTACGATTAGACAATCTTTTAAAGCGTTGTTATCTTAAATCTTTAAATTATCGGCACGCTACACGTGCACACTCCTACACACATATAAATCTTTCGTTTCCTCTCGAACGTTCTGAATTTCATTGATAATTTCGATGACGTTCGACAAAAATTCCCAAAAGATTCTCGCTACTTCGAACGGAATAAACGAACGAATCAAATGTTGCGTAATGCATGGAAACGAAAACAGCAAAGTTGACTCGGCTTATTTAAGTCTCACACGACTCGACTTCGCTCAAATATTCGAAAAAAAAGTTTAAATAGAATTTTTTTAGAGGAAATTAAATTTCTCCACTTTCTGAATTCTGACATGTTTACTGCGACAGCCAAATGAAAAAGTGTGAAATTGAATAATTGAAAACTCTTCACGATGTTAATTTAACTGAACTTAATTGAACTAATTGAACTTAATTTACTTTCGAAATTCAATTGATTAGCGATAGAAATTTCGATGTGGAAATAATAATTGAAGAAAAATTCAAAAAAAAATTAAAACGAGAATTAAATATTCTAGCAGCTTTAGAATAATTCGAAGAGATCTGTTGACGAAATTGAAAATGAGATACTGAGGGAAATAACAATCGAGAATTCATAATGTATTCTTAACAAGTGCAAACATAACTAGTATTTTTTGTCATATTATTCTCTTGACATAAATTCGACGAATCTTAATGAATGCTATTTTCCCGGATTGAAGGTATTCCCCAGAAATGCTCTGTTTGCATAGGCATTCCTTTCGTAAATCTTTCAATACTCTCAAACATTCTCATTGAATTCAGTGAACTGAACGACAAACACCGTTCACAATGATGTCAACGAAAACACACATCCACATACACACACACTGATGTCATTCTGCACGCTCTTCCATTGTGAAATGTTGAACGCAAGTAAACCCTTGTCGCAGAAATCAACATGAGCCGAAATATCAAACTCATACCTTTACTCAATATGCAACATTTTTCCTCACGCATGTTCATCAAAACTGAGCTTTATTCGGTTCATCCAAAGATGAATCATATCAGTGAAACTAGAACAACAACGAATCCTTCGTAACAAACGAAGAAGCTAAAGTCGTAAATTCACAGTTCATTTAAACTTCTTTTTTCACTGTTTTTTCTGGAAATAGTCCGCTCGTCCATATCATAAAGGGCGAGTAGAATCATTGCGAGGATGGAACGTTCAAAAAATAACGATTACCACATGAACTTTGATTTACTAAATTTGTGCTTGAATGAAGTTTTGTGTATAATAATTACAGAGCACAAATTTTTCTAGACGATTCACTCAAAAAATCTGCAAAAAAGTACACTAATAAAAACGAACATCAATCGCAAAGCAATCGTTCAAACGCTCAATGTTCATCCATTCATCACACAAAACACTCAAACTGTTTCACTGCTCATTTCGGTCAAATCATGAGGGCACATTAATTCCGGATTAATGTGTACGCAAAAATTCTCAACAATAATGGAATAGTGGTGCTGTTATCATCACTGATCACAACAGAGGAAAGTTTGCCGAAAGAAAGTGCAATTGAAAATATTCACAACTGCCTGATACATGAGATGCTTCTCACTCGCATACCGAAAGAAAGCTTCTAGCTGAAGAAAGCGAGAAAAACGTCGCATATTTTGGCGTTATTATTCATTGGAATTCTTATCAAAACCATTATGGAATTCTCATCATGAGAATATTTATAGTCTATATCACTCGTTAAAAAATTTATGAAATTTTACTTGAGCGCATTATTCAATACATCGTCCAACTGATAATAGACACATAAATGATGTGAATGATAACTGATCAATCAATAACGATACACTAAAATCGAGGTTTTCATTCAGAAATAACGAATAATTTCTATCAAAATATTCACTCGAAAATTCCAAACAAATACGATATAATTCGAATATCGTATTGAACCTTCTTTTCAAATGATTATTCCATGAATATGAAATAATCGTTTGAAAAGAAGGTTTAAAAAATCGATTTCTTATTAAGAAAAGACGGCGCACTTCAAACGAAAAACAACCACGAACGCTTCTCATTAATAATATTTCAGAGGCACGATTGATCTTTTCCATGAATATAATCACAGTCACAGACCATCTCTAATTATCGAACGCATCAATCAGCAGTTATATTTTGCCGATTTCATGACGCACCTTTTTCCTTTTCCTCACACAATCCCATTCAATCACTCGTCTTCAATTTCTACTACGTCCATCCAATCATAACTACGGATCATCAAGAACATGAGTTAACCTTGCAGCTATTATTAACTACTGTTCAAAGTGTAACTATCCCGCAGCAGCTGATCTATAAGCCACGAAGTCCGTTTGAGAATGGACTGGATTCGAAAGGCAACTGGTACACCATGAGGGATACGCTTAAATCAAAGTCAAAACGAACTCATGCCAAAAGGAATGAATCATCAAGGCTTATTACTGATATCGTTGTTATCTTCAGAAGTACTTCGCGATATCACAAGAACATGCCAGCACCAAAAATCATCCACCGCAGGCAACGATGAACGAATGAACGGATATACTCCTCATCTGTTTACATGACATTTCAATCCTTCTTCCAAAAAATCGTTTGCTAACAAATCAGAAGAAGAGAAATTTTCTCAACCGAAACGCTCCTCAACAAGCAAAAAATAGCGACCGACGACCGGGGAGATCGGAATTCATATTTTCAACTGAATCAAAACAAAAGAGACAATTCAACGGAAAACTTTCGAAAGAAATTAATTTCTTTCGAATGTTTTCCGTTGAATTTTCGAGTAATTAACATTAACAGAATAATTAACATTCGAATTTCGAATGTTAATTACTCTCAGCAGGAGTTCAACGAAGAGATCGATGCTCACAATCAGGTGAGAGCAAACGGAGTGGTTGTGTTCACCATATGATGACGCTTAATGTCAACAAAATTGCAACAGCTGATTAATACACCAAAATACGTAAGGATAAGACAGAAGAAAGAGATTGACGATGAAAGAACGTAGCTAATGATGATTGGGAGTGCGTTAGCTGACTTCTGAATTGTAAACAATTGTGATTAGTTGCGGTGAAAATCTGTTCAGATAACAACATCTTTCATCGGTCACGTCACATATAAGAGCTTGAACGAAGTGATGATTCCTTGAGTACACCACGATTATCATAATCAACATGGACATTTGAAGCGCTGTTTATCAACTGTCCTCATTAGAGTCGTTTGTTCAAATTAAGCTTTCAGATTCAAACAGATTCCATCCAAATATTTCCCATTGAAGTAAACACACACAAACTGTCAAAGAATGCAAAAAACACACTTCAACGGAACAGCTCAATTGGAGACTTCAAAAGATGCCAAATTTACTTTAAAAGAAAAAAATTCATTTCTTTCTCGGTCACTTTCTCATCAAAACCTTTAATTCAAAAGGATGTGTTTTCAAATGAAAACAAAATCATTTTTATTTGATTACCGATAATTTTTTGATTTCCATACAAACAGAAAGTAATTTGATGATGAAAATGATCAAACGGGAGTGACAATAATGCAATCACTTTAAAAAACGAACGAACGAACACTAAGATTAGTTTCGTTGATGGACATGAAACAAGCTTTCAAAAATCAGCAAGTAATCGATAGTACAGAAAAAAAGCAGATGAAAATTTATTCATAAGGCACGTGCAATTTTCTGAAAAAAATTCTAAAAATCTTATTTTCTAAAAAAATCTGTTTGGGTACCAATTAATGCAAATGACTGGTACCCATACAAAATGATGGGAAATTTTCGAGAGGAGATTTCATTGCTGAAGTGAACGCAATTAATATGAGAATTGAGTGAATGAAACGCAAAACGACAGATTCGCATCTGCACGAACGAATTATTGACTTCAATGAAATTTTCAAAGAAACGACTTGTGATAACGTTTCGATTCCGTAAACAACAAAAAAAAAGAGTGCAAACATTCGAAACGAAGAGTACGAGAATAATTAGTTGAAAAGGTTGCCTTATCGCTCTGTACCACAAAATTTATTTTCCCACAGCATCAAGCCACAATCTTGTGCTTTTATCAGGAGACGCTTGGTTGCGTTCAGCAAACATTTTATAGCAGTTTAGGCGGTGTGATGATTAAAAATCAGATTCATCACACTCCAAACAGCAATCGTTAGAAACCTAGCCAGAGAAAAAATGTTGAGCTCTCAATCTGAGACTCTAACCAATTGCAATTAACGACAAGAGGAAATAAATGAAAAAAAAAACTTTCGAAGTTCAGTGCAGAAAAACTCGCTATATAAAGTTCGCCAAGCAAACCGAAGCACTTAACTGAAAAAGAATTTTTCTAAAAAAATAACAACAATGGTAAATACGAGAATAAAAATGAGGTAAGATTGCGCAAATATTGACAGACGCTCATTGCTATTAATCAGCAAAAAGGAATCATAACAAAAGTGCAAATTCGGCTCGGCTGATAGCAAATAAGTATAATATAAATGCACAATACTGTAAGAATATTATGTAATAGGTAAACACGATGACGACATGTGTGGCAATGAAGAGTCGATTGAAAGTGCAGAACGACTGCTGAAAACAACTAAAATTGGAGAATTCTTGTGAAATTTTCAATAAAATTTTCATTATGGAAGCGATAGCATCGAAAAAGTTTTGTGGGCTTGATAATGAAATTTCATCACTTTTCCTAGATTTGTTTACGCAATTGCGCATCGACACAGGCCAAAAAATATACTTCCATCATTCCAAAACATATATTGAGCAACAAGGTTTTGCATGATTCACCTCTTCGAATGATATCAAAAGAAAGTTATTATCCAAGCGATCAATGAACACTGCAAACAATCCAATCTAATACCCTGCACAGGCACAATAAATGAATGCAGGATTAATGGTTTGTAGGTGCAGATGTTGAGAGCAGAATGAATGTGCAGATAACTTACAAATAAAAACCGACTAATAATCCCTTTTAATGACAGCTGGAAGTGTGGGAATTTGATAGAGAGCACAAGCAAATGCGATCAAAACTAAAAAACAAACCATCCAATAATGAATTTTTAAACCCAAGATTACGAATACACCGTTCAACTGATGTGGTGTTTTCATTGTTTTATACGCACAAAGATTATCGCAGCGTATCGTCTCAGTTGAGTTGACACAAAAATTCCTCGTTGCTTTGTGCGAATTAAACGTTCGTTTTTGTACAAACAAAGAAGAACGTCTGATAAGGCATCATTATTCACGCATCGACTTCCTTGTAAAAATATTAAAATTTGATAAACGGAATTGATAACACTGGTGAAAATCGAGGAAATGAAGGGGGACTGATGAGAGCTTGATGGAGCGCATGGAAAAATCTGGAGCACACCAGCTGGAAACAGACATAAATGAATAATCAAACATGGACGGCAACGAATAATGTGGACGGACCAATAATTGTGTTCAAAGGTAACTAGTTATTCAGCACAAACAACTTTACCGTCTGAATGAATGAATGAACAATCAAATATATGTTTTATGGCCATAATAAATAATATCACATCACTGAAAGTACACAACATGAATGTGTGTTTTCAGTCAATAGATTAGTATTGCTCATGGTAATCGGTTCGTTGTTGGAACAGATTAATTGCCAAGCAATCCACCGGTCACAACGTGCAAAAACGCCGTTCTCTCAGAAGACCGACTGGTCTACACGTCAAACGGTGAAAAAGTAAAGTAAGATACAGACAAACGGTAAGGAGAAATCAGAATTGTTTACGATAAGAAACACCAGAATGCGAACGGAATCTGGAAAATCTTATTGTCAGTACTTCCTTATAAAACTACAAACGCCCTCGTTAGTTTTGACTATTCGACCATAGGGGCAGTCGACCTTATGACTGGTCGAATCTTTGGTGGTTCTCCTTTAACGACTGACGACATGACCGAGCCTCGTTTCTCATTTATTTTGGCATATTCTGATGATGTAACTGAATGTTGATGGCACTTTACACGTTCAGCGAAGTCAATAAACCAGACTTATTCGGGCATTTCTGAGGCAAAAAATAAAGTTGTAATGAGGTAGTGAACGTGATGAAGAGAGAAATAATGATGAGACGACAAAAACAATTAGTTACAATTAATTTAGATCAATGAGCAATTTGAAATACCAGTTTGTTGTGAACATTCAACGTACTTACTTAGAACACATACCTTGTGAACATAGTAACGAAACAACTCAGTAATTCCAATGAATCCATCATTCACGTATATATGGCTTTGCTTTATACTTCATCAAAGACTTTCTCTCCGGAAAACTTTTTTCGAAAAATCGCAACTCTACGATATCATTATAAGTATGTTCACCGATGCTCAACTACTTAGCACTGTTCGTGTCAATTCTCATAATCATCAGTCGTTTTCATCGTCAAAAATGGTTCTTATATTCTGTTTCAACATTCTTCTTTCTTCGATTCTTTTCGCTCAATTGTTGCCTAGCAAATTGCTACAGATAGTGTTCGTCGAGTATCGAAGTCCGCGAAGTGGACCCTCTTTCTCGACAATTTTGGTCTCCGAGTTTTTGATCGGAGTCCCTCCCCTCCCCCGAGAAATCCTTCCCCGCGGTAACCCCCTGTGACTCGTTTACTAATTGTTTTGCCGGGTCCCCACTTCGGGTCCACGTTGCTCTCCAACGGAGTGCCCTTCCCCGGTCAAAGAGTTGCTTCCTGATGAACAATAGTTAGAGAAATTTATGAGATAGCTGGAAAATGCGTATAAAGTTTGCATGAACGGAGGAGATCAACTTGACGATTCTTCAACAACGAAACAACTGGAATTAGCATTTTAGAAAAACAAAAATTTATAAATGACGCAAAAAATAAATGTGAGGCAATGAGATAATCAGATTAATCAGATCAGATAATTAATCGAGAAGAAAAGAATCTAAAAGACCGCTGCATAGAAAAGCTTGTCGTCATACAATCATTCATTCACACCGCCAGCTATACACCAATATAATGCTCCATACTCAAACGAATAAGCATGCTTCGAACAGTCTCTCTTTCCGAATCAAAAACAAGCGCTAATCAGTGCCTTATCACCTTACAACTCAAAATTTCGCTCGTAAACGGCATTTTCAAATGCGATTCTTTCATTTTCGTATTATTACCTTCTTTATACTTCATTATTAATATGTTCTATGGTTATGGCATCGTTCCTTTACAAGCGCAAAACGCCTATCAGTCATCATGAAGCGAACGAAATCTCATAATACGAGCATAGAGAAGTCTCATAATACGAGCAATTCCATAGAGAGTAAATGATCAGATCCTCAGTGAAGATAAGTGGCTGCATCGATGGAATCCTTCAGCAACTAAAAAAGATTCTTCGAATGACGCGATATCTTCGTTCAAAATAGAATTCCGAACGTCATCCGACACGGCTGAATACCGCTGAACTCTTCTAAGCAAAAGGACACGTTTTTTTCTTTGCACTATCAATCAATCAATTCTAAAATCTCACTTACACATTTACACCGCCTCAGCCATCAACTCAAACTCAGATCCTTTTTCTTTGGTTTAAAAGCGAGCAATGATCATAAATTTCCACGTCACTTACACACTTCAGATCCGAGCATTCCATAGTGATATATTGTGTTTTTTTTTCTGAAGGAATGTTCCATAAACTGAATATGAGAGCTAAAGTTGAGGAAAGGTACTGAAAGTTTGAGGAAAGGCGTGACAAGAAGAGGGAAGATGCGCGATGTTCGCTGCTTGAAGTCTGTCCTCGAACAAATACTACCGTCTCAAAATTTGATTCGGTGACGTTACTTAGCAACAAATATCAGGTCTCATATATCAACTGAAAACGTTTTTCTGATTCTATCGATTCTACGAATCAATCCAATAAAATTTCAACATGTACTTATTATACACCGAGTATCACAACGAGTATTTCTCATTCCAATAGAAAAAATGCGAAAAAATATTTCTTTCTTTCCGAATCAAATGAAATGACGACATTCATTTGTCATTGATAAACGACAAATTAGCGTGTCAAATGTCGGCTATGTGGGTGGTTTTTGGTTCAGTTTTTTAGTGGAGATACGATAATTGCATGGGACGCTTGAACCAAAATGAAAATATGGAGAGTGACACATAGCATTAACGCCAGCAATGATCAGCACTGCGTCACGAAACATCATTTCGCAATGGCACTTGCAAATTTGCTTATTTCGTCCAAAAAAATTTTAAATTCACAATCAGTGACCAATTATTTTGTCGCATAAGGATGCTATGCTTTTCACGTTCAGAAACACAATAGCGTCTCACAACTTACTCTTAAAAGAAATGCACAAAACTCCCAAATCATTTCATATGACCAAAACATATCCGTCCGTGAACGATCACCACATCAACATTTATTTTATCACATACAAATTACATATTTATGAATGTAAATTACGAATCACAGAAGTGTGCGATTATTCCACAATATCGAATCAAATTTTTCCGTCTATCCTAGCTCACAACAACAACGAAAAAATTCACTTTTATTCAACCACTTCCCATGCACACACTTTTCCTGTAAGTGCGAATTTTAGTGTAGAATTACTCTAGCTCATTATCATTCATATGATCCACATCACATTCATACGAGTTGCGCTCTGCCGAGAACAGCATCTGGAATTTTCAATTCGAAATTCAGTCAATACATGCATGATGATTGCTTGGCATCACAAATGGCGAGTTCTGGCAAAATGCTCACAGAGCAGCAGCGTACGTATCAATCAGACTTGAGCAGTTCTTGTTCTGATTGCTTATCGAAATGACATGCAACCAAACTGATCGTGAATAAAATGATGAATAATTCACACAGCTAAATAAACTTCTCAATCATCTTTATGATTGTTATTTATCCTGGAAATTCCACCACTAACGATGGCTTCAAGGCAAAACGTTCAGTATTATCTCAGAACATATCCAACATATTATCATCCCGCATCATATTACCATTAGAAACAAAAGATAAGGGTTCATTCTTAATACCAAACAAAAGGATCACAATAAACAACTGAAGTAGTCTCAAGTAAATTTTCTTGTTATATTCCAATCGTCGCAACATAAAAACTATTGAAAATGCTGTATACATAACACCAATAACATTTCAAAAGCTGAAAGGACAGACACTTTTTGCGAAAATGATCGATTGAACGAAAAGAAGCAAATACTTTGGATGCATATGATGGATAGCAACACAATGTTGACTAGCGAAGACATATGGCAACGCATGGAAAATACGGCTGAATGTGTTCCACACGAAAGAAATGCAATGAGAACGATGAAGGGAAAACTTTGTTTCCAGAAAAGCACCAAAAATGATTCATCTGAAAATGACAAATGTTGAATTGTGAAATTTTTCGAAATCAGTATACATAGCAGCATTTTTTGGTGAAAGAAGTATTTAGTGATAAATTCTGGATGAATCAATGAATATACGAAGACGAGAAAAAACACTGCGGGCATTGTTGCAAGCGATCAAAGCTTGTGAAGATGGCTAATAATTGGTGATGCGCATGAAGAAGCAAACAGAGAAAGACTAAATAAAGCGATTAAGTGCAAAAAATGAATGGCGTTGATTGATTTAGTCAATTTAGTTTGAGAACGATTATATGAAAAATTGAATTTTGATCACTCGAATATTCGAATCTCGAGAAGACATTATTATCAACACAGAACAAAAAAATGTCATCATATTGTCAAGAAAACGTGAAAATTTCGATTAGAGAATCATCGAGACACAACATCAATTAAAAACAACCAGTTTCTAAGAGGACTGAGTGCTCAAAGGTGACACACAAGGTGTTGCATTGAAAGATGACGATGCAGCAAAAAATGCAATCTCTCGAATTGAGCACGAGTGCTTGAAAAGAACTACTTTATTTGCAATTAGTTATTGCAGCTCATTCAATCACAATTCAAAGCAGTTATTTGCAGTTTCAGAGAGAATGAGATGACAGACGTGAATAATGATGACAAACTCTCCATCGAACGCAATACAATCAACAAAGTGTCAATATGATTTTCAAAACGCTTCACGTGTTATCGAGGCATTTCTTGTTTATTGGAATGATTTCACAACAAACACGTTCATTTTCAGATCACAGAATTTTTTAGTCGTTTCATTTCGATTTCTCTTCGAAATTGAATTATGAAATCTCGAGATTATCCGGCTTAAAATCTCAGATTTTTCGAATGGACCATTACTCATTACGGCCATGTTGAACGCATAAATGGCTTCGATGATTCATTCTCAGTTTGAGATTATATTGCTGCAGCTCAAAGAATTCGGTCTCACAGCCAATACTCGTCAAATAGTGGCAAAGAAATCTGGAAGTGATTTCATTTCCACGACTTCCCAAAACTCTATGGATTTGATTAGGTAAATCCGGAAATTGGAAATACCATATGAAGGTGACAGAAAGGAAGAGAAGCAAGCAGAAACTGGGTTAAACGATAAGAAAGTAAGCAATAAATGCTGATCAATCAACTACTGCACTGTAATCACCTAGATTATGATGAGCTCTTACCTCAGCCAGAACAACAGTAGCACTATGAACAATAACAGCAGCATGCTAACGTCACTCTTATTCGTTATTACCGCTTAACACTCATCACAGATAACATAAATAACAACTGACATCACAACTCACAAATAACTCATATCAATTCAACGAATATACTTGTTCAAAAGATGTAAGAATGATAAAATATCTCATTCGCTATGAAACAACAAACCGAATCCTAAAAATATTCCAATAACAATTTTAAAAGTTAAAAAAGCAAAACAGCCGTCCGTACACACACCTGAACAAATATATTACTGAAAGAGGAGGATTATGAAGGCAATGAAAGAGCGAGTGAAAGCGTTCAGTCACAGTATCTATCACTTGTTGATATATATATATATCTTGAAAAGAGCACTTCATAAGCGCTCAACAAGCGAGACTGCAGCACACCATATGACGCGAAAACAAATATTGCCTAAGGCATCAAAGATCACTGTCATACGCTATAAGTGTCGATGAAAGTGAAGCAAAACGATGGATATAAAAACGCTGAAGATCAAAGATGCTAATGGAAAGAACGATGATACGTTTAAGAAATTTGGTAAACAATGAGAAGATCACAGCGATGATGCTTGGAAATGCACAAGAGAGGAAAAGTTTCAGTGCGATAAAAGATAGAAACTGAATGCAAGAATGAAAATGAATTCGAACACATAGACAAGTTTACTGATACAAGAAGAAGAGCGGAAAACTGTCAAGAATCAGAAACAATATGAAAAATAAGAAGAGAATTTTAGATCGATTCTTCAACTGATTATGCGCCTCGTAAAAGTACCCAAGTACCAAACACTTCGATCAAAACCACATCTCGTTAGAGTAATACGCAAAAAAAACGCTTGTTCTCTCTCATTGTTTACTTCAGTCAGCCGCCTCGACTGAAAACAATCTTGTTTATGGCTAATTCAACGAAGAAGTTTCTGATTTCACGAAGAGATAACTACTGACAAGTGCGTATTTGTCAAACAACCGTTAATTGTGACCAAAAACTCGGAAATCTTGAATAGAACATTTGAATGTCTCAATGCATCGGTCACGAGAAGCAGAGAACGGAATTCCAACGGTTGAGGGCAAGAGAAATTGCAGGTGAAGCGAGTCAAAAGTTGCCGAGATTACTCTCAGCGGAAAAGGGAGAGGGATCATAATCGGAAGTTATGGCGAAAATACATATTACCGCTATGATTTGTTGGCTTTATGATCAAATTTTTGCTTGAAAAAATTAACATCACGAGTAGAACTTTGGTTAGGATTCCAGGAAAAAATTTCAATGCCCAATCTTATTGTTTTGAAACTATGACGAGAATTTTATGACGAAATAAAAGAATGTGAGAGTTTGAAAATTGCGAAGAGAAGCATCAACGTTATCTGAAAATGATGCACAGTGCTGCCTGCACGTTTATACCGACAATTACACAATTGCTTAAAATGTGGCTAAACGGAAAACTATAAAGAGGAGATTTTCGGTTGATAAACAAAGATGTTTCAGAACGATGAACGAACAACACAAGAATATGGCAATAGAATGAACAGAAGCAGTTAAAGGTGTAAGCGAAACGTTAAATGAGAACAGCAAACGCTTACAGAAATGCTACAGATCGAATGAAAATGACTGTGCAAAAACAGATGAGATGATCTGGCAACGTAACGATGACGAATGCGATGAAAGAACAAAATAGATTGAGAAATTTTCCGAATCAGCTTAAAGAAAGTGCTACTAAAAACGAGATCGTACAGTTACTGGAAACCTGCACAGATTTGGCTGGCACAAGATGTACTGGCTGAAGGCTGATTTTTTTCAGATGGAAGAGGAATGCAGCCTGTGTAAAGCAACAGCAACAGCAGCAACAGCCGCCGCCGCCGCCGCATGGATGGATGTATGAATGAAGGATGTGGAATACTGGAGAGAAGATGAAAAGAATGGCACTGAACACGAATGGCGTAGTACATTATTCACATTCTCGCTTGCCAATGCTGCCTCTCGGCCGAAGTTGTTATTGCGTGCTCGTACTGGCACTGGCACGGCTGCTGGTGCTATGATGTAATGATGCGTTATTATATTATTAAGCTAACTAACTGCTTTCTAAAGATCCATCCATCCATCCATCCATCCATACGTCCACCATCCATTATCTAAACATATATTCGACTAGTTTTGTGCTATTATGAAGCTTAACTATCAGCTGTATGACTGCTATACAGCAGCCGCAGCCCTAAGCTCAACACCACATCCTGCAAGTCGAATAAATTTGTTAGTCTTATGCACCCGTTCATGTACATACAGACAATATTTTATCGAGACATCTAAAAGGATGTGTGATCGCATAACCAAGTTGGCTATAACGATTGCTTAAATCGATCCTTGTGCTGCTTACATTAGAAATTAATGAAACTTATTCCGCAAATTATCCATACTTTGCGTGAATGTCATCATACGAATGAAAACTATTCACTACACATTAATACATTAATCATATTATAGGCATCAGGTCGTACTCACCAGAAATGGGGATTCAGCGCAAAAAAAAAGGGATAAAACTGAGTTCTTGGTGATTTGTGATATTGGAAACCTCATCTTGTGGTCGTGCAACTTGCCAAGGACGAAAACGAGTTGGGGACAAGCGATATGTAAATAAAGATTCGGTCACATTTAATTCAATAACTGATACATCTGTATATGTAAAATAAATCAAAGTCAAAAATGCGTAAACACTGTGATCCATACACTTTTTGCTCACACATGTCTATCTATTCATCTATTGATGTATCTTCGTTACAATTAATCATTCATTCAATCGTTCCCTTTTGCTTAAATAAAAACTGCATTACACTGATGATGAAGAATGATGAGTGCATTGCACGTATTCTATTGGCTTCATTATCTGAAATTCAAATTTGAATTTGGAAGCACTCTGAATGCAAATATGCAGCAAATTTTCACACTGAAATTTTGATTTTGTTATCAATATAACGCACTTGGGCAACGCAACAAAATGCATACACACACACACACTTAAGCGTAGACGCTTTCTTATCGAGTTTTAAAGCGACGTAAATAACGAAGACTGTTTTCAGATGAAGGGTTGTTTTCTTGCACATATCATATATCATTGTTTGCATGCATTACTATGATTGATTCGAGACGTTTACTTCGTCATTTCTCATGTCAATAGTTTTAGCAAGTTTATCTTGTGAGATGATGAAAAGCCATTACAAAGCGATTGTTTCCCTTCATTTTCTCATAAAATTGAACTTATCACGAAATAAAAACATAAAATTCTTTCACTCAATCAGCTAACTTTTAACAGAACCAAACGAAAGACATTTATCGCAAAAATAGCATGTCATATCAGTTACCTTATACGGATAACATTCTTTAAGTTATCTTTGTAAAAATCACTGATCATGTTTTTTTTAGAAGAAAGGAAAAATTTTTGATGACTCTTTTGGTACCGATCCTTTGACCTCTCTGGTTATATTTCGGTCTTCTGGCCCCTCCGAATTTCACTTAACCACGGTTCGGTGGTTTTCCTCAATTCGGATTCTAGCGAATTTCAAATCAGCATCTATACGGCTGGAAAGTTTACGGATCAGCACAATTCCGATTATTTATGTGACAGCAAATCCTCGAAGTGTTCCATCAACCGTAATGGTAATAAACTGGCTGAATGGAAATACTCTCTCATATTCAGTCAGAGCCAAGTCGTATTCATTGCCCTACAACGACAACGTTAGACTTATGAGTTGAATCTGATTTCCTTCGTAAATTTTCACTCTTTTCTAAGTAATGAGAACTTTCGCTTCATTGATTGTCTCAATTCCTCAAAATTTCACTATTCGTACAACGCATTGCATTACGACTGTTCATTTCGTTTGTTTTTCAATCGAATCTGGTAATTTGCTGAAATACTTCAAATCACGGAATAATTAAATGAACTAAGTGCAAACTGCTGCATTTCGTCATAAACACACACGCACACAAATGGAAAAGGCAAAAAGAGAACGGACAAAAGACAAATATCAACGAAGCTTCAATGAAAAAGCCAAACAAAAGAAAAACCGAGAGGGGAGCGTCGTGGTGCACTGTCGACGAGTTTTAAATGAAAATGAAAGTGCTCAGATGAGAATGCGAAATGCGTATTGAAATTGAAATTGACATATTGCGTGCTCATCGAATCATTCAATTGATTCGCATTCAATTCACTTCTAAAAACTTATTTCGGCTTATACATACACATTTGACACAGCAAACATCTCACTTCAACAATTCAGCATTTGACAGACGGTCAATTTGAACTGAATAACTGGGAATTGCGATGCGAAATAATATTCATTCTTCATGCGCTTAGCTTATAATCGACAGAATATTCATAAATTGTAATGTGGTTTAGTCAATTTCAGTCATATGGAAAACATTACCGCAAAATATCAGAAATGGTACCAATAACAACCGTGCTGACAACAATAATGACAATCAAGTCGTAAAAGCAATAACGATACGGTTCATAAATTTTAAAAAATTGAACAAAATTAACGCTGTTGACTGCTGATTTGCAAAAAAATTGAACAATACTGATTACTGTAATCACACTGCCAAACACAGTCAACATTGAATGAACGATCAAATCAGATCATTGCTTCGTTACAAGAGTAAATGATCTAAAATAAATGGCAATGCTAGCAACCTACGAGCGTGCTGTGTACGACACCCATTCATCTTATCCTACAACAACTTCAAGTTCTGATTGAATGTTTGTTTTGTGAGTAATCTAGAAGACATATGCCAATGACATTCAACTCATCAATTCAACAGGAATTGACATTCGTATGACCTCAATTACTCATCCGTTTCAAGAATTACTCGATACTTTTCAAACTATTTCCAAATCTCAGCACATTACAATTACACTGACTATCCTTTCAGAACAAAAAAAGCACCTGCTGAACAAAAATTAGATGCGGATAACTGCTCAATACACGATAATGAATCGAAAAAATCATCCGATTGTCTACGTCATCTGCAGCTTGCATTCATTTCGATTGCCATTCATATACACTCGGTCACTGATAAGAACGATAATAAGAGAAATGATAACATCACAACAAAACAACTCTGTCATAAAAGCATTTGAATGGGTACATTAAAAACTCCATCACATAAATACGGCTATGTAGAGAGCGAATGAATCGTCTCGTGAATTAAATAACTGAATTCCATTTTATAACAAAATCAGTCAAGCACAAACGCAGATTTAGCTTATGGCTGTTTGAGTGCTCAGTTGCATTCATTTATTGTTGCTTTTCGCCTTAATGCTTTAAACACAATGATATGCCTCGATAGTGAAAAAAAATCGTTCTCCTTATAAGCGAATTCAAGTATTTCGCTAAAATGCTACAATTACTATTACTACTACTAACGTTACTACTATTAACATTACACTACTTTCATTACTGCTATAATCACATACTATCGCAAGAAATTAACGAGATTACAGGTAACAACCATCAACGAAAATTGCAATTAATCTCCCGCATATCATTACCGAACGCGAAAACACGCAAATATACCACTCACTACACATCGTTCAACACAGCTAAAACACATCATTAACATATATTACTTAAACATATGCTACTTATTTCATTTCAAACACATCATTATTGTCACATACTCCATTTGCACACGCAAACATATACTGCAAATGTTTTCGCATTTACTACAATTGCTACAAAAAACATATTCACTGCTTTATAAATATGCAACACAGCTCATCTCCTCTCCGGAAGGTGATCAGTCAAAATGAAAAAAAGAGACACATTCACCCTAATCAATCTTATTTGTTAGATGCCTTGAATTGAATCATCCGAAGGATTAGTACGCAGACGGACTGCATTTGTGAAATTAATCCAGTAATAACTTCAACATTCAAAAAAATCAGCTCAAAAATTCACTGGAATGATTCACGTGCGAGCAGATGTCAACTTCAATATTTTCATTACTACTTCAGCAATGTACACAAACATCAATCAGCTGATAACTATACAACTGCGTATTGATACAAATATCGTGAACTATTGCTAGTCTACCATTACAATGAGAACTACATACTACTACTACTACTTTTACAAACACTCACCTAATGAGAATATATATCAGATGTGCAATGAGCAGAGTATAAGTGTGGTTGGTTTTACGATGAAGTTGATGCTAAAATGATAATATTCGAGAGGAAGCTAAGTTATTGCTGGAAGGATGGAAAGATAAGAGAGAGGAGAATAAGATGGTGGGCAAGAAATTGATTGAACAAACATTATGAAGCAGAAAACGAAAAACAACGGGTGCCTTCGCACATCACATTAAGTCGAGAGGAAATCGAAATGAGAAATGAAACGAATTTTGCTTATTTGTGTTTGCAAGGCAGTTGGGTTGGCTGCTTTTCGTCAACACTCTATGCAGATGTATATGCATCAACATATCGATTCAAATCCAACAGGCGATTTGAACAAGACGACGTATAAATAATAGAAAGAAAGATGTAGAGCCAGATCAAATGAAATACTTGACAAGTGAAACGAACGAACGTACATACAAATGCGCTCGTTTCGATGCCTCCTATTCACTTTAGATCTCCATCCACAACGCGCCTATATAACTTTCATCCTATTTGCATACCTCAGTGAATAATATTGTGATCGAAAGCCTTTTTGCACTGTCGTTTCATGTATTCTGGGTTGTTATTGGCGTGCATCTAAATGCACCAAACAAAAGAAATTTATTCTCGCTTGTTCAATTATTCGCTTGTTCATGAATAAAACATTCGAGTAGAATTCAGTGTCAACAAATTTTCACCTTGCTTACGAATGATTAATTGACTTATAAGTCGAGACTTGAATAACGAGCGGGACTTGAACACGCAACAGCTGAAAATATGCTCAAAAGCGAGTCATATATCAACAGTGAAAGATTCATTAGCGAACACACTACCAAACAAGAGCATCTGAAAATTATGATGAAATTTCAGTTGACGTGACGCGTTTCCATGGGTTCATTCATGCTTTTCATTCTTATTGGCTAAAAATCACGCAATTAGTCAGTAATTCATCCATAAAAACAAGATTAAACGCATAAATCCACAAGTACAATCCAACGTCTGTTTACTATTCACCAACTCCTCGATGCAAATGCAAATGCAATCACCTTAATAGGTACCTTCAAAAGTGTATTCTTTTGCTCTCATTACACTTGAAGCAACCAACTGCCACTTATAGCAAGCAGCAACTTACAGCAATCAGTGCAAATATTTCACATTTTCTTATTCATTTATGACTGTTTTTACTACTCAATTCTTGAACAATTTACTCAATGGCCAACGTTTTTTCCGCATATTTAAATCCACACCATCAAATAAGCATATCCACTGGATTTCAAACAATACAAAGTTATTGCATGTTCAAGAATTGCATTTTTACTGATGATTAGCTTCTTCGCATAATAAGACGTTCTGATGGAAGAGTGTCAACGTTCTAGGCTAGTGTCAATGAACATGCGTTTGAAATCAACAACATCTGCGATGATATTTTTTCATTCATGAATAATTCACTCTCGACGAATATAATTCAGCATCCATCTCCCCATCGTTCCCGAATATACGCACATGAATTAATCACCAAGACTGCTGCATAACACATCCCTTCTATGATCTTATACAGACGCAATTTTCAGCCCCATTTTCAACGGAGATATCTCCAGGAACAGTGTACAAAGTAGCAGTCGTTCCTTCTTGATAACATTATCTCCAAATCGTACACATATAAACATGTAATTGAAAGTATCCAACTTCTAAACGATAGCATCATGCCTTCTTATTACCAGATTTCAGCGTTTCAAACGCATACGTCCCAGAAGTAGTAATCATTTCGGATCAACTGCCAGTGAGTTTCCACTTTTAGCTATTGCTACTCACATAATGTAGTTATGAGGATCAAATCCGAAACTCTCCACACATTATCAGCTGTTATTCGAGTATGCTGAACGTTCTTGATGACAAGAACGAATAAATGCATTCAGCGAAATTCGATTTTCTCTAATGAACTCGACAAAAACATTACAAATTCAAGTGAGAATGATTCCTTTTCGTTTCGTCGCTTTTTTTCCAACGTTACTCTTGCACTTGTCGAAGATGATGTGTTTTCAGATCTTCAAATCAACTCATGTTTCAATGATGACAGCTTGGAGGTACTAATGTGAGACGTTATAATTTATGAAATAAAAGAATCAGACAAACGTATCAGATAAATGAACGCATGACTTAATCAAGTACGTATAATGCAAATCCGCTGAATATGCAGTGGACAATGGTTGAGCCCAAGAGTTAATGAGATCTGATGGAAAAGTGGCGATTTTTTTTTTGCTAAATGAAAACTATCTCATACGATCAGACTTTTAGCTGGAAATGGATTTTAATGAGAAAGCAAATTTTCAAAATGAGTAATGAAGCATCGATGATAATGACGACAATTTCAATCTAATTGTCGTCATTACGATCGATGCAATTTTTACAAGTTTCGCATGCAATTTCCTAGCAGTAAGGTTTCTCGTTTTTCAAAGAGCCATTCGATAAGTTACAATTCTTCAAAAGATCCAATCGCTAGATCATGTAACATCGCTGTTGGATTCTTCAGATATTTCTCGATTTCTTAAATTCGGGGCTTTCACATAGTAGATTGAACCATAGGGAAGAATGCGTTCCACAACTGGACGAATGTTACCCAACATTGATGATTATGCTATATCCAATGTAGGTCTGACTGGTACAGCCCAATTAACAAATGCTCAGTTTCATGCTGACTCCGATTCGTCGCTTATTTCCAACTTCACCCTTGCACTTGTCAAAGATGATGCGTGTTCAGATCTTCAAATCAACTAGTGTTTCAATGATGAGAGCTTGGAAGCACTGCTGTGAGGCGTTTCAGTTGATCAGCAGCAGTATCAGTAGAAGTATCCGTTAAAAATGCATGGTGTTCAGTATCTTTTCTTCCAGCATGAAGCATGAAGCATGTTCCTTCCACGGAATTATCTACTCCAATATGGATGGGAAGTTAACAGATCGCAATAATTTTATCAGATCCAATATTTCAAGCCGTTCAACTGTTGCAGATCATTTATGAAGGTGCGACGAGTTGATCGATAATACAGAGTCGACATTTGATAGTTGGTTGGTGGACGTGTTGATTGAAAGGGAAGCAGGAGCAATAATGACGATGGTGCGACAATGCCTCTGAGAGTGGCTGAACGAAGGCAGGCAGGCAGCCTTACGATGAATGCGATCTTCTTGGTTCTGATCATTCATGTTCTTTCCACAGCGCATTCGACAGTGTACGACTCAGAGATGTAAGACATATCGGATGCTAGACGCGCAACTTTTTTCAATTTATTACAGATGACAGAAAATTAGGTTGGAGTAATTTCGAAGACAGCATCACACATAAAATCATCGATGAAAAAGTTTAATTATTTTGCAGGATGTGCGCAATAAAATTCATTTGGATGATAATGAATGGAAAAATGAATAAAAAAAATGAATTTCGATATGACGGGACGCGTTCGTTGAAAAGAACACGCAACTAGAGAAAATCGTTTATCCAAAAATGGGAGCGTTGAAATTTCTGACATTTTAGAAATCGACTGATGTTGAATCCTTAAAAAACATTCAACAGCACCTCAAATTGAATTTCAAACAAACACAAGCAAAGTGGCTTCGATCAATGAGCTCACCTCTTTGATGAGAATCGCGCAGTTGCTGAAAGGAGAATCAAGACCTGAATCGGTGGATCGTTGGAAATTTGATTTGTGTAATGAAGCTCGATTGTAACGAGATGGACAACAACCACCACTCGTAACACTTCTGCATAGACGAACTGGAGCTGAAAATCACTCAGCACAATATAACTGCACTGAATGCTTCATGCACTCTTTGCAATTATTATACGATATACAACTTTGCTTTCATTAACAAATTGACGTAAAACTTATCATTATTTAATCTTCTAATAACTTCAATAGAATAATGATTCAAAAAATTCGTGGTATGGAAAGCCGACGAAACAGAATGTGAGAAATGGGAGCGATAACGACCGAACGTGTAAAATTAAAACCTACAACCAGCGAGCATTTGAGTGGCACCAAGAGAATTTGGAGTGTGACAGCTCCGACCCATCATAAACTGCTGCTGGGGAGTTGGAGAACACTAAAAGAAGGACAGAATTGAATGTTTCCCTGAATCAAAATTTACGATTTACCACAAAATTGATTAAGTTCCCTCGTTCCAATCCAAAATCAACATAAAATCATTCTTGATGACGATCGGAAGAGTTCATCATTGTGAAAAAGACGGATTCTATACGGGGTGGGATGAAAAACTTTGTTTGGATTTTTCAAATCCACAATATTGAAAACGTTTCCACTTCCCTGGGTTACCACCAGCCAAATTTGCAAACTTTCAGATCGTCTCTATCGGAGGTAGGATTGAATTTTTTAGTTCACTCATCCTTTCATTGCACATTTCGCAAGCAGAGAACTTATGCAACGATCGAAATTTTCGTGAAAAGTACATTCAAAATGAATACTAGATCGGATGAAGTGATAAACTGTCGAAGCTTAAAGAGAACAGTCTTTCGTTTTCTTCGGAGTAAATTATTTGAAAAAAAAAAGAGTGAATTAATCAAGGCTGTGAACTACCGTTGAGCGGTATGAAGCACAGACCTGATGAATTTTTTCCGCTGATCAGAGGTATTCGGAGAAAACAAGGAGACAAAAATCGGTGGGAATTAGGGCAAGGCGAGTTTCTTACAGAGTTACTTACAAAGACAAACTAATTTTATTGATCATGAACCGATACACCTTCCCAAATGCATCATTCCAGAAAACTCAAAATTGTCTGATGATCCAAGTTTCCCCACTTGATAACTTTTTCGCCAAAATCGCTCACCCGCGCATATCGTTCTCGCCTACGAGTGGGCAATATCGCCCATGCTGACAAACTCTGTTATATACGTTTGCTATCTCAAACTTTCAAAATCTCAACCACAACCTTCTACAGGTATACACACTGCTCCTCATTCGAGTGTCGAAGAGCTCTTCTCAGAATTCGAAACAACTCATTGTATGAATTAAAAAACTGTGATCAGCAATTGATACATTTGGAAAACTGCGTGGCGCATCTCTGCCATTGGCTGTCACAACGCATGGAGCACCACCGGCCGTTAGTGGTTGCTTATCGACCCGAATGCAGACTTCTTCGTTCGCCAGATTCGTGTCCACGAAGAGCTGTTTATCGGTCGGTGACATTGCTGGCATGCAGTCCGGACGTGATGTAACTGCAGCTGCGCCTGTGATAACTCCGTTGTTCGGCATCACTTCGTGAACACAATTCGCATTGCTACAGCATCCACTCATACGCCTTTCTCGTCGATGACGCGAAATACTTTGCGCTTAAATTCAACCGTATTTCACTTGTTTCAAATCATATCCAAATGATTCTGAATCAAATTTTATAGCTTGCATTATATCACCAAAAAAAAATACATGTTCATTCTATTATCAGAGATATTCCGAGCAAATTCAACTAATTGGTTTGCTCTGAATTTTTATAGAAAATTTTGGAACCGTTACATTTCACTGTCAGTTCGGTTCGATTCAAGTGGAGAGTTCAACTGAGTTCACAGTACTTGTACAATATCAACCAACCAGAATCGCGTTGCACTGATCTTGCCAACGAACTTTCTGAGGTGTTCGGTGGAGTGCTCGGGAACAGCACTAACGTGCCCATTTTATGCGTCGATATTGGAGTGGCGTCCGAACGTGAACGACTACGGAAATCGATGTTGAAGAATGCCGCATCTGATGGTACCGACTGGCCGTATTGCACTCCTGGTGGAGCGTTACTATAGGCTGGTGGAAAACCCAAATCTGTAACAATCACATCGACCGTTTACATACATAACGAATTGAAAACATTCAGAACGCAGTCCTACACAACTAAAAGTTATTCGCACACAGCGCTCATGTAAGACTTCAGAGCTCATTACGGCTACCAATAAACAAAAAGTGCTGTGCGAGTTGATATGTTCCTAGTGAAAGCACAAGAAAGTGAGAGTGAAATGAACCTTCTTCTAACATTTCTGCCTCGAAGCTTGATGTGTTCGCTGAATCTCGACGACGTCTGAATGTCATCCTTTCACGGAATGAATCGATGAATCTGTGACTGCACAATAATTAAGTATTCGACTGACTGTTTCAGCATGCCACAAAAAAATTACTGAATCAAATTGCATCGCATAAACACATTCGAAAAGCAATCGAATACAATAGTCAATATGCTAGTGCTTGGCAAAGAATTATGTCTACCGCATAATTTTTGGCTTTGTTTTGGTTTTAGTTTTCCCATCTTGGCTTTGGCTTTAGTTTTCCCATGAACAGTGTTAGGTGAAAGGCTTGTGTCATACAAGATGAGTTTATCGAAAATATCGCAGTTTAGCGGTGGTGATAGAACAAGAACGATACCCCTTCGACGGTGAAGTGCATCCCATTTCGATATCGGTAGCATCACTAATTCTGGTGTAGATATTATGGTGTGGTGTTGATCCATTATGGCTATGACTGTGATGATGAGAGCTGCTATTCGCAGACGGCGAGAATGCTGACATCGTGCTCCGTCTTAAAATAAACATTTTACTCATCAAAGCAATTCACTTCTTCAGTTCATCTCAGTTCATCAAACAATCGCAGATGACCATTCACGTAACAAGCGGCTTTGCATCACTTCTCTTTCTGAGTTCAACTAATCAATGCTTAACTTTCCATACTGCAATCAGATAAAAACTTTTCAGAGCACCTTTGGTCAGCGAGCAAAACATTCGTACAAATTTCGAATCAAAACGACGTGATTACTTCTATTTTATAGCCACAGAGTGAACTTTTGGGAACATGAAACATCCAGCTCATTTATTCATGACCGTCGTCAAATGACCAGGAGGTCAAATTCCGCCACTTGAACTCAATGTCGCGCAGGAAAATTTTGCAATCTAGAATATCCGGCACGGGCTTTCGTTTCAAAGAAATATTATCGGAATAAATTCCAATCTAACAGCAACGCAGTGTGGTAACTTTTTCACAGAAGTATGCTAACAATTACGAACGATACAATGCATTAGCGACGTGAGACAATTTGAGTTTTCATGATTATATACGAATAATAACAGTGTTAATAAAAGAATGAATTTGTTATATGAGAACCACAAAAATAATTGCTCGAGGGAAAGAATGAATAATCAATCGGTCAGTGCTGTGAAAATTCGATAAAATATGTTCTGCTCTCTCCTGCCATTTAGGTTATTTTTCTGAAGTATGTCATGCCATGTTACGAGTATGAGAAAGATTTAAAATCGAGATTTTATGATCCTTTCATAACAATGGTTCGTAAATGGCGGAGGAGAGAGTGAATTTGCGGATGGCAAAAGGTGAGCGAGGAAGTCGGTAAATGCAAGATGTAAGGATTAGCTAGGCAAAGGTGCCTCTCGAAAGCAACACACCGTTGGAACAGAGCAAGATGGGCATGTGGCTTACGCGGTATAAGCGTTTAAGAACCAACCCACTGATTTGCACGAAATCAAAAACGCAAGCACATCATAGAGTCAAGCGAAGAACATGGAATGAAAGTTAAAATTTGAAAATTTATATAAGCAACCGACATCGTTTCATCAAAACAACAAAAAGCAACTGCACATTAATATATCAATCGCACGAGTATTTGCACTTCAAAAAACATTTTATAAGATAAAACGGCATTAATTGGAAGCTTTTGTACACTAATTCGTTTTACAAACTGCTCTCATCATTCAATGGTAATTTCTATCAACAGTAACATCACCACTACTAGCCGTCATACTGTAACTCTTTTACTATGCCATCGGCATAATTATTCACATGCACTGTTCACCTTACCACTGTTCACCGCTATCATTATTGACGCATTGTTACCAACGAATCGTTTACGTGAATCACTATTATGCAATGATATTATGTGACTATCACAGTTATTTTTGTTATTCTCATTTCAAACGGAAAATAAAACCACTACGCTTATCACACACTGAAGAAGCTTAATTCGTATCTATCAAACTTTAATCCTCTATTTTAGCAAACGAATCAAGACTGAAACCAAAAAAATTGTCAACTGCAATTCCTGATTGTGTTTTCTCGGCAAACTTCTGTGATTCTCTACTCCATCAGCAGAAAAAAACTTCACATAATCTCCAATTAAAAAACGTCTTTGCAATACACCATAATTAGCAGTGGATAATCTCTCATTGAATCTCAATCAAGCGAAAGGATCAGTTAATCTCATCGCATAATACAAGGCCAAATGATATCATTTTATAGTCGTCAAATGATATCATTCTATATTCGCCAGTGCCGTATTCCCCCTAGAAATTCACTCACCTGTTATATCCGAATAAACAATAGAGAATTAATATCATAAACACTACTCACAGTTATCCTACTTACAATTCATAACAGACGAATTGCAGTTCATGAAATAGTTATTCGATTGTGAGAATTTAACGAAATAATGAAAACTCATTTATGATCATTGAACGTCCAAAACGTCGCAAATATCCCGCAGTATCATTCGGCACTAAGTTCGTTAAACGATCTTCTGATATATTACCTAATATCATTGGGATATCACTTTGAAGGCTAGGTTTGATGAATTTCCATGATACCATTTCATGAAACGAACAAAATTTACGATTTGGCATTCCCATTACTCGAATAATCACATAATGAACTATTCTCATTGGTTATTATTAAACTTAAAGCAGATATCACTACAAATCCCTTTGATAAAATAAGTAAGCATTGAAATTTTCAAGTATTGAAATAAATAAATAACCACCAAAACAGCATTAAGAGTTTTTACTTCAATGAACAGTCGTGTTTTAGGTTCAGTGATGCCTACTAGTGACTAACTTTGAGTGAATTTAACCGTAACAGAGTGATGCAAATAGCAGTAACTGAATTATCATCTACGAATATAATACGTACCGTAGAACAGGAGTAAAATTCTGTGATTTGCTCATCATTCCTCATCACAAAGTACATAAAGGATGATTGGTCAGTTGCTGCGATAGATGGACGAGAGAGCGTAACTGCTCAAATAATGACTAAAGCCATAAACAACATGATGATAGATTGCTATCTTGCACTGATTATGCAACTGCAACGATAAAGTTGGATATTGCACTCAGTTGAAATAAGTACGGTAAATCTTATGGTTAGACTTAGATGAAGGAATTTGGATGCCAAACGTAGGCAGGCAGCATTCAGAAGCAGTTGCAGTAATCAATCTTATGATTAGCGCAATAGATAGGCAGCGCAATTTTCCAACTAACAAAACAATAAGTATAATTTTTCACTGAATTCTGAATGGAAACAGTCGAATGACAAAACAGAACAGCTCAAAAATCCTGTAGAGCCGAGAAGCTGGAAGTGCTCAAGTTTAACATCTATCATCAGCCTTAAAATGCCTTTCATTACCTCTCAACACCTCAGATTCGCCTGCTTTTATAAGACATCACTTCAAGCGTGCTTTGATAGCCGCTTACACCTCGAACATAATTTACTTGTAAAAAATCAAATGCAACCAAATATCTTCGGTTGGAATTGCTGACAAACTTAAAATTGAAAGCACAAAATGGAAAGCTTCCACCTTGACGATATGCTAAAGTTAATGGATTATGCACAAGCTAGACGTATAAACATTGGCAGAAATATACTCTCAAACAAATGCAAAATATAAACGAACAGCAGATTAAAAAATTATAAACAAAAATGATAGCAGACGAGTTGAAAAAGCTGCTTAGATAACTGAAAACGACACATTATCCATCCCAGTGTCTCTCGCCCGAATCATACCGCCACCCCATCTATCTATCTCATAAGCAATCAATCACCTCTGAACGATGAACAACTGCTGAATGATGATGTCCTTGATACCGCCGCTCAAGTCTAATCAACTTTGGCCGTTGTTTACATTCGAAATACTTTTTTGCACTACTTTACTGCCAATTATTGCACTGACTTTGAGTTATTTCATTTCACTAACCGCACATGACTACTTTATTTCATACTCACAAGTTTCAATGTTCTCGTCGTTTCGTTCACCGAAACGCATTCTTGAGGACCGAAAATTTTCACCAGATATATTAGACAACCAATTGATTGCCTTACTTATCAACTGAACACAAAAATAAATTGTTCTCATCAATCATTACACTAATTAATTCGAACTTGCACATTTCATTTCATGTGCACTTGAAATTGAAGCGATATGATGTTTCCCATTAGAACCAGCAAGATTCTGTTTTGATTGATGCGATGAAACGAAAGAGTAACGCATTGTGGTTAATTATTATTGTGGCTGTTATGCTGACTGAAAGCATTCTTACAAAAACTATTGAAAATGAAATACTTTTTGCGTGAATGTCGTTTTCGTGGTGAATTATTCATCCGGTCACAAATCAGACCCGTCAATTGACAGTAGCTGTGCAAGGATTATAGAAGGATTAGAAGGTTGAGTGGAAGATCGGATCGAAGAGAGAGTGAATGGAAAAATATGCTGACCAATTTTTGGGAATTTTCGTTAAATATAGCTTTCTATTCCGCTCTCTGTGTGGTTTTCCTACGAATACCCTGCAACTACGCTTTTCAAACGCATGAAAACATTTATTACAAGGAGATAGCAAAAAAATTTCACGCACTACACGGATAATCACATGGAAGATAGCGTTGTGCGTTCAAACCTCGATAACGCAAGTAAGTTCACGTCTTGAACTACGATCACATAAATTTCATTCTGCATGAATGAATCAGTGGTTCTCATATTCTCGCTCCCATGCCCCTTTCAGCCATACCAACGTTCCCCCTCCAGCAATGTAAGCAAGTGACCGCGATTCTCACTCCTCCCTACCTTGGGAACCTATAAAATTTTACCGATAATCAGAAGAATGTTAACTAACTGATGCAATGGCCAAAAACAGTGTAGAATTTGGTCTAGATATCCAGAAAACCACCTCCCTCTAATCAGAACAATGTTTTAAAAAATTATTAAACTGTGGAGTGAAAAAATGAAAAATTTCGAAAGGACCTTAACTTGCCAACCTACTCAATTCCCCTGACATCCTCTAATCGGCCACACGAGTAAATTTCCCTCCGATGAGAACCACTGGGATGAATTAATAAACACACAATGCATATGTACATTAATGTGAACACAACCCTAAGTTTATTATCTTGGTATTTCGTTATTTCCTCATTCTCTCACATTCACCGATTCATAGCACTTGCTCAGATTTAACGTCCTTCATTTGCAAACACATAAGCACACATGCATAAAAGTGTATTTACGAAAGGATTCTCAACAAATGCTTGAACAGCGTATAGATTCTGTGAGCGAAAACAAACTGATAACTACATCAACCCACAATATATTCGCCCCGACTCGATCCCACATTCCACTCCGATTCAAGTAGCGGATTTCAAAAATTTCTGATGAATGTGCAGTGACGAGATCTCGACAACAATAAACAACACAACGTAAACAGCTGATACAAGTTATCACCTATTATCGATACGGTCACCGAAGGAAACAATAATCACAAAAGCGATCCAATCTAACGATTAACAACCCGCAATGATGTAAACTATCACGTTCACTGATAACAACCAAAAATGTCGAACACCAAAAAAAAATGCTAGCAACTTATCGGCAACTGTACACAGAAGGAAGAATTTGATCAATAGATTCCATTCAAACGCTTAAATGGCACCGTCTGATTGTGTCACATTGCTCAGATATCATTAGCATCGCGTTGTTCGTGTTCACCAATATGTCCCCGTATTTACTTCATTCATTTACATACAATGAATAAAAAAATAGTCATTTGTCAAACGAAGAGAATTTATCAATCGTTTCAGTTGCGGAACTTCATCAATACTTATTCAACTGCAAACAGAATACGCATTTGAATTGCTGCAGAAAATGGAAAGCAAAAATTCAGACAGCAACAAATTGATCCCAATGGTTCTCAGAGTCTTATCCTTGCTCTTCGAAAAAAAACATGTTTCAGTGATCCTAAGAAAAGCAAATCCCATCGTTCATAGACTACAACAAACTCTGGAAATACGGAACGAAATGGAGGGATGAAGTGCAGAAGGGATGAAGGATGAAGTGGTGCTCACGACGAAAAACCACGAGGACGAAAGGCAAACTGTGAATATTTCTTCGCGTGCTGACAAAGGATGTTTTCAGTTGTCAAGAAAGCTGCGAACGAAAATATCGCAGAATAACTTCGGAAGAACTGTAATAATCGTTTGCAAAAGTGCATCCATCTCTTTTGCGGAATGCGGCTGCAAAGTTTTTCAACCTATAAATAAATGCGATAAAGCGAATGAAGAGGCCAATAAACTCTGATCACAAAAGTATCGATTGATCGATTTTTTTTAGTGCAACAAGTAAACATCGCTATGAATACCATCGCTCGGAAGACCATTTAAAAGTATATGCTCTCAACGTTCCTCTTGCAATGCTCAAACTCTTGCAAATTAAACGAGTTCAATTCATTTCATCGATGATTTCAATTGTGCACCCAAATACCCATCCATAACAGAGATAGATACTTCTATCGTTCGCAAATCCGAGTGAGGAAGTAAGTGCCCTCAAACAAAACGAGAGCCGTTTACATGAGTATTACAAAGCTCGTAAATGGACGATGCATCACAAATAGCACAACAATCCATAACCGTTGAGTACTTCATTCTGGCACTGCGAACAGCACATTAAGCCCTTCTGAGACGATAAAAATAAACAAATTTCTTACAGAAACGATGCTTACATAGATGTTTATTGCATCGCTCAAATGTTCTTAAAAATGAATAAGCTTCGCTTTGAATGTGGATGAATAGGGACATAAATTCAACAACTCAAATGCGATCATTTCACTGCCATTTTTGAAGTAAAAAATGAAAATGAATCATTGTTCTATTCATGGAATGAACGGCTTTTGATTCACAAATCGCGTTTACTGCATTTTCGAAAGTCCATTGACGTTTGAGTATTTTTATGAGTACGGCATAAATGCTGATGAACGAAATGAAACAGTGCACACCATTCCCTGAAGTCGCCTATTGAAACTCGTAAAAAGTCATACATACAGTACGTAGAACGCAGTCAATCACGTGCGCATTTGTGTGTAAAATAATATCTGGATAAAAATATCTGCTGTGGAAGAATTGAACCGATTGCATTGTGCAAAACACGAGAGAACAACAACGGCCTATCGCAATGCATTTGGCAACTAAACAACAATACGGCAACGAAAACACATCTGAAAGTTTGCGTGTCTTACACTACAAGCGCTTCTTCTCTTCTTCCACGTTCCAATGCCTCGCTGAAGTCCAACAATATAATACTTAAGTGATACAACGCTGGATTTTCTACAAAACAGCGAAAAGCGTAATATAATGAACATACCATTAAGAGACTTGTGGAAGTATTTCCTTGTAAGGAACCACTAGAACACTGGAAGTCTTTGAGACGGGAGAAGTAGAAAACAGAGATGAGCCTTTCCTACGGATCGATCGAACGCAACCAAAGGAATCAATTTTTGGCAAATTCAAAAACATCAGCTATGAATTGTGAGATTTACAGATGAAAAATACTGGAAATGAGAGATGAAATGTGCCGTTAAAAAAATGAGTGGTGGACAGTGAGGGATGTTGAAAAAATGGAGAGGGAAATGTAAAAATTTGGATTTCGACGTCGATATAATTGCGAATGATTCACGAAAACGTCACATGTCACCTCACCAGCTGATCTTCACACGAAACCCGAACAATGATCATTTTCAATAAATTCAGCTGTTCAAACATATTACCACAACGAACTTCTGTGATTTCAAAAGAATTTTCTGACTCCAAAAATGGAAACCAAAATCAAACGCGATTGGAACGAATAATTGTCGCATCGAAGTGAATAACTATCGCATGCATGAAAGGGAACGCATCAATAAGTAATCGCAAAACTACCATTTTCGTGCTGATAAATTTACTTATTGAGACAGACAACTTCATCAAAGAATTCACTTGCGCTGAATTAATAATAATGATGGATGTTAGCATGAACAATATTCTCGACGATATTTTATAAATCATCAGAGAACACGAATTTCAAATGGGAACCAATTTGGTGGAAAAATTTAATTGAACGATCGATTCGCCGCATCATTTCACAGGTATTTTTTATCATTTTTATCCCATTAAAAACAATCGACATATTCATCAACTACATTTAATGACGAGAAAACACCAAATGCGATCATTAAATTGTGTATGTATAACAAAAAAGTCGTAAGTTCATGGTGATAACATTAATAAAATTGAAACGATAAAGTTTTCAAATCGAAAACATTACTGCACACTGGTACCAGCCAAAAAACAAGGCATTTATCGGACAGCTATGGAAACTCGTTCCCTCATAATTTCAATGCCAGCCATCCAACATTTTAGAGCTTTCAAAACAACTCTGCCGAACAAGCGATTGATTCATTTTATGAATCGATTGTTCATGTTCAAGCGCACAAATTTGCTGATAACATAAATGATGATACATGAAAAATGATAAATTCATCAGTGAATATTTTTTCACCTTTCAAAATTGATTAAGTGCACTTTTATAACACTAATTGTAAGTGCTCATCGACTGATATGATATGCCACCACAGTGAACACTCAAACATCAGACACGAACACGAAATACGAGCGGAATCGAACTTAGAATTTGTGATCATTACCGCGGTGATGAACTTTTGTTGCTGGCAATTGAACTTTTCCATTTTTACCAACAGAAACTGTGGAAAATCAATTAACGCAATACTTTCAAAGTGTACGGGAAGTGCTACTGCCCGACGCCGGCACTTCTCATTCTCGCCGTAAAATGCACGCTCTAATCAGACAGCTCTATGAATATTCATGATGCTCGCACACTGTGACAGATCGAAAGGTGACGAGCAATCACAAACAATGTTCCATAAGCAGAGACCTCGACAGGGGGAAAAGCGCATGGTGACGAACACGAAAATAATCGTCGGAATGATCACGTCATTTTCAATGTTTTCCGACTCTACCAAACAATTCAATGCGGATTTGCATAACATTTCTAGCGGTATGCCTGACCAATTCATTCCACTCAACCATTATGCGAGACCCAACGATTACGGCTTATTGTTCACAGACCAACGCATTGATCTGATAACAGTCCATACAAGCAATATATTCCAAACTCGCAATTCACTAACACTTTGATCTAGAGACCTTAAAGATTGAGTTTTCAGGGGAAAAGCCATCAAAATGAATTCGCTAACATAAATGAAGAGTTTTTCGATGAACTTCCTACATTCTTTCGAGTTCTGAACGAACATTCAATGTAAATATTTGCACAACTGTGGACAAGTGAGGGTTATTGTAGAGAGAAACAGATTTTATGGGAACCTCTCAACTGTAACGACGCATAAACACACTGCGCCAAAACAACTCGTGCACATTGCGCTTTTTGTTCAATCCGGCGAAAGTAATCAAATTTATACTTCTAATAACTCGCTGCATCCTAAAGAAATACAACATCGCATTTACTAATAAACAGTTTCATCTCCGCTATATTCTTATTCGTACGCAAAAAAATTTATTCCAATCGTGTCACTAAGTTCAATAATCAACAGTTCCGCAGTTGCAAACTGCAAAAAAGTGTATTTTATGAATCATTTAAGCAGAGTAATGAAACGAAAAGGTCAGTAATATCTATTCGATGCACATCACATATGGTACAAAGCGTTACATACGATTTCGCAAGGTGTCAACAGGGAATGGTAATACTGTATTTACAGAGGGCACTGTCAATGAGAGTCCCTTTCAAACCTGAATGAATGCATCGACAAGTTCGTTTGAAGTGTAACTACTTTTTCGCTAAAAAGCAAAAAAAAAGAATCATTGTCCACGAAAAACTGCAAAAACTTGAACAGCGTTTCAAAGAATAAAAAGCCAGCAATATAGAACACATATGATGGTTCAGAATATCTTCCTTTCCATACCCATACCCAAGAAATGCGTCATGAGAATGAACAAATTCAAATAGTATGTCAAAATTTATGGATTTCTTACCCAGGATCATCAATATCACTGGGAGATCCATTAAACACAATATCAAAATGCAGAGATTTTCACATAATTCCAGAGGACATTAACTAATTGGGATCTATCAATTACAAAGATGAATTCTAGGATTGACTTGACATTGGGATTTTAAAAAAACCGAATTGAGTCAAATGTTAAGAACATCGCATAATCGAACATTCGCGGCAATGACCTTTATAGTTTTTTCTTCAAAAATGAGGAATTCATGCGAAAAGATAGAAGAGGTAGATTGCGAGCACTACCGCAACGGTGATGCATACAAATTGGCAATGAATTATTGAACTTTTTCGAGAAGTTTCATTCATCTTTAAAAAAAAGGTAAAACGGTAATTCTCACATCGACAAAAACTTTTGTTGGGTGGAATAAGGAACAAAAACGTGGAAAGAACCGCGATTTTGAGTGCTACGAAAAGTTCGAATGAATAAAATGTGGTTACAAAAGTCACAACATACATTACTACAGTATTCACATCATCATCGATCACATCGCTGAAGAAGTTGAATAAAAAAAAACCCTTAATGCCGTTGTTTTATTCGTACAAACTCGAATGTATGTTCAAAACTTCGCGTAAGATGCTATAAGAAGCGAATGAAAAAGGATTCGACAGCAACCGTGAAAATTTTCTCCTTCATTGAATAGATTAATCAAAAAATTTCAATAACAAAATATGGTTGGAATGAGCGATGAATGTGATGTGATGATAGTAGCATGATTTTGCAATATATACAAGAAATTATATCCGTTGAAATGCAGTCATTTGATGAGTTACGCTTACGATCAGATATGCTTCAGTTGTTATCTGCATGAAGTAACAGTCGAAAGGAATAAGTAATAAATTCGACCAGATGATAAAATAACCCTCATATACAACACACGAAAGGCTAATTCACTGAAGTGTAACAAATTCCGAAAGAAGTTCAACAGCGAACCTTTCAATCAAGTGAGCAAATGTTTAGTCATAGTCACGTTTATTTCCAACGAAAACCATCATTTTTAGTACAAAAACAGTCCAATAATTACGAAACAGCTAACTGAACTCACATTCAATCATAAAAACAACAGCGCAACTAATGGCGGAATGAATGTTTTCGATTGATTGCCTCCCTCGCTGCTACTAGCAATAAATATATTCGAAGTATCCTTCCGAATAATCAAAATAAGCTAAGGTTTACCTTACCGTATGACCGAAATGGATATCTTTCACGAGCTAACAGTAAACAAACCAATTTTCGGTCACAAAATTTGTTTTATTTATTAGGACTGACTGAAGAAGTGAAAACCTTTCAGCTGAACGGATGCACGCAATCCTTCATTGAAGCCATTGCATGTGACTAAATTCAGGCAGAGCAGAAAGACGGCTTGAAGAAGGAATATTCACTCAAAGTGCATCATCACTCACCACTCAAACATCTGCAGCAATTCTGCAGCAACAGCATCAATCAAGAATACTGTTGGTGCTCCTTTTACTGTACATGGAAACAGAAATTACAAATTTTCTTCGAATGCGAACAGCAGTAAATGCAACAATACGAAGTAACAGCAATGTTAATTTCACTGACAGTGCACAAACGAAATCAAATGAAATTCATATCAAATTTAATCTATTACAATAATTTAATAAAACGAATCAGCAAAATGCTCAATGAACACGTTTCATGGCAGACTCATTCTGAGTCGATAGAAATGAACGTTTGTATCATTGTTACAGCGTATAATCATTTCAAGTGATTAATAAAGGCAACATTTATCACGAACGTATTCTAGTTGCAAATTTAAGTAAAATCGCGGAACACCTAATTATAGGAGTACCAAAGTAGAGTTGATTCAGCGTTGAAATATGGCATCCAGAAAAAGCGAACTCACTGACACAGAATTATTTTATGCAAGTCAAGGGGAATTGACAAAATGCTTTTGCGAGAATGAATTTCATGCTGATGAATTTATGCTTTCGATGAGAGGATAACACACAAATTAGAACACGATACTGCCGAAGATAACGAATGCACTTTACGAAAATGAATTCGAATAAACATTTTAATTGACGTTCAGTTACTACATTTCTCAATACGCACAATTTTGAGTCAATTACAAAAATTCCCTATCAAATGACTCGAAACTCGCTGATTCATTTAGGTTTTACTTAATTGATAAAATCAGTATATCGATGTCAAGATGCGTAAACACGAAATGGGAAGAGACCAAGCGAATTCAAGTGCATAACCCCAGAACAATACCATGTCGGTTGCTGATGTTCTTAATTAAGCTTATCAAAAGTGGACTGAACAGTTCGAAAATCCACCCATACCAATTTATCCTATTCCGATATGATAGTTTTTAAAGATCAAAAAATGAGAATGCTCGCAAAATTTGAGAATATGGGAAGAAGAGTATTTTCACTAAAGAACGGGAGTATTCACCGAAGTTATACTTGTTTCATTTGATTTCTGATCATTTCCTTGAAGGGATATGCATAAGAGGCGCATAACATCTCATATATCAGCACATAATCTGCAAGAAGCTGACTTCCAGAGGATTATTCGAAATCATCGCATCACTCACAAATAGTATTTCATTACCACAACTTCTAATGATCGAGGCTGCTTGCAGTTGATGAATAAATTAACGAATACAAAAATCTTTCATGTGAAGTATTCGACAAGAGTTGGTCAGTGGTCGCATGAACGATTAGTTCACATCAGTAGTTAATTTTACTCAATCAATGAAAAAATGGAAATTTGATAATACGGATGAAACGAGATGAAGAACTGCGATTATTAACGATCGGATTTGTGAGTCAGTCTTTTTATGGATGCAAGCAATCTGACAAATGGATATATCCATCCACACGTATAAATAAACACAGACAGATGATGTATCAATCCAAAACAACGATACTCATCGTTCATCGTGTGGAGAGTAGAGAAGGAGAGAAATTATTGCTTATTTTGTGCTAGTGCCAGTAGAATAGAATACGACTTGGAACATCAAAAATCACTTAAAAAATACACCAAAAGGATCGAGTTGAATAATAATGTTACTTGTTGAAACGAATGCAACATGAAGAGGATCGCGTAGATTTGTTCAGCGAGAGGAAAACAACTTCAGAGTAGTATGATGGCACAACATGATGACAGTTGAGATAAGCGAGTTGCTGAAGGATGTTTCAAGGAAGAGGGAGCAAGAGACGAGGTGACATGAGACACCAAGGTAGTAGTCGGATGAGCATGCATAGACGACAGTCACCTAGATGACAATAATAAGATTTTTAATTATCATGATAATCATAACAATGGGAAGAATAATAACAATAATAATAATAATAAAACATATATGTATTTTCGAAAACAGTCTGAGGCTACATAAACAGAGAACGAGAATAGCGAAGTTATAGTTGAAAAGAACTTCAGTGGAGGAGTGTGGCAGTTTGATGAGAGAAGAGTGTGTGGAGGTTGGTGCTCTAACATAGAGATGAGACAAGCGAACGTTATCGAGATGTTTTTGAAACTGAAATTATAGATCAGCTTTTCGATATGAAACACATCGATGAATAATTCAAAACACGTTGATGTTGCTTATTTAGGTAAACACACGCACACACACACTGCTATTCGGTATTTTCGAATAAATTACCTCTAACAATAGGGAATACACATCTAGTGTGTTGCGGCAACGTAAAAAGGTCAGGGACCTGGAATGTCAGCGATGAACTTTCGTAGTCAGGGATGAAATTTCGCAGTGGGCGATCCCGAAAATGCACTCGGCTCGAAAACAGTCGGAGGAGGAGGAATCCTCAAAATTGCCCGAAACCCGCAGCACACTGTATACACCCTTATATCCAGCTGTTTTTGTGGTCGATAATGCTCGATAAAGCAGCAGTAAGAGCAGCAGCACTAGACTGTAATGCAGTTATCAGCACTCCATTCACATGCGTAGTTTTTGTTTCGTGAATGTGACACAGACAATTGGTTTGAAAAAAAGAAAAGTTTGAGTGGTTCCGGCCGGCTTTGTTGATAGATCAGCAAACGTGTGGAATACAGTTGGTTAGTGCGAAATTGTGCACATCAAAATATGGGAGTTTCGTGGAGCGTTTGACGACAATTACTGATGGATGACACCTCAAAATAGTTCCAATCACCACAAAAATCGCACAATTCAAAAAGCGCGTTGCTCATCAGTGATCATCTGAATACTGATTTGAAGTATTAGTCATTGCATGGTATCTACGAAAGAAATGAACTGTTTACTCGTTGCAATAACGCAAATGCTGTTCGATGATGAAACATGAAGAAGAAGAAGAGTGCTTCTTTTAATTGCATTTATAAGTGATGACAGTGCACGGGCGATTTGAAGTGAATGCAGAACGTTGTTCGCATCAAGAGACGAATAAATACTCATCGAGTGTGCGAATTTAGAACTTTCGCGGATGGATGCAAACTTTGAAACGATAAATTATACAAAGCGGTTATTGAATTTATTTCAAACTGAAGTGAATAATAACTGACTTCAGAGCGCAAAATTACTCGGTAATTGATGGATGAAGCAAAAAATGCGCATTACAAATTTGCATTCTCAGTAGAAGTGCATTCGTAACATTTACTGCAAAAGTTAGCCGGTGTTTGCAATGCAGCCAAAAACTAACAACCCTCTCTCTTCAAAACACTTCGGTTGGAATCAATCATTTGCTATTTTCGAATGGATTTCGGAACAACGTAAATTCTGGTGAGACCGAAAAGAGCACTTTCATAATCTGTTGGATTCGTTCGCTTTATCTTGATTGTTCACCATTTTGTGCATCTTTTTGCAGTATGTGCAGAATGGGTTCACTCAAATAAACTTTGAAGTGTGAGTGTGTGCTATTGCAGAGAGCCAGCCATTCAACGAACAACGAAGAGGCAAACACACACATGCCAGTCAGATGAATGAATCTTGACGAGTAGTCAGTCAAGAAATAGCAGTTTTGTTGTTAGTCAGATTGCGAACAGCTGCAAAGTTGACGGAAGAGAGCAATCAACAACGAGAAGAAGAACGTTGAAAAAGCATCTTTAACAGAGTCTCGGTTTTATGGACAGTACAAACAACAAGTGCGATGAAGACGTAATGCACTTGAACTATTTTCACAACTCATTCGCAATTTTTCATTCATTTTTCGCAATTCAACTATATTTGTCAAAAACCTCATCTTTGCGTATCGCTTAAAAGAATCATTCATATACACCAAAGTGAATTCGATTTGTCTTACTTACAATCAGTGGGTCAAACTTAAAATTGAATGAATATAAATTGATGTGTAATTTCGCAACGAAACCTCGAGAAAAACATTCAATTCTAAGGTATTTTGGGTTCTAAATACCATTGGAAATGTGCCGTAGGCTGACAACAAAATGCCACACATATTGCATAAATATCATATCGTAAACATTCCGCACACAATTCATTACCGTTATTGTACCAGCTCCCTAATGGTACCGTACTGCAAAAAATTGCTGAAAAATAAACGTATATATATATATATATATATATATACATATATATATATACGACTGAATTTTGAAAGAACAGTAAATGTGACTGTTCAAAGCGGATAGAATAAATGAAAATTAGGCAGTATAGAACGATAGGAAATGCGATGGAAATAATCGAAGCAATGAGACAGATCAATAAATAAATGATGCAATTTTGTGATAACAATTCCATGCGACTAGTACAAATAAATGGGCAATATGTCATTCGCTGAATACGGCTTAATTTCAAGCAAGCTGACCATAGAAAACAACAAGAACAGATGCACTTTTCTTCCGAATCGAATTCCATTTCGAAACCTCCAAATACAATAATGATCTGTGAATGATTTGGGACAAGAAGAGAAAATGAAATTTGATGAAACAGTGGAGAATTGTGTTTGAACAAGTAACTTCTACGGTCATTGCTCGCTTTTCAATAACTGAAAACAGTTTTTTGAATGCATCCTTTTAGAGAAAAGAATTTGAATGTATGTTCGAAGAATGTCACCTCATCATTTTTAATGAGATATTCGTTCAAATGGAAAATGAGATGATTACTAAAAATGTTTTCTACTCATTAGTTCACTAATGAGACTTTTCGACTTAATTCATTTGTAGATGGAATGACATCAAAAACACTGATGGATTGCTGCATTCGACTGAAACAGAATATTAGAATGCTGAACACAAACGTTGAAGGTTGTTCATCAACTGTAATTAGCTTAATTGTTCACAAATGGCAGTGAATGAAGAGATGCATTTCGTTGATGAAAATGTTAAATTCAAGGAGACCGCTATTTCCTGCTCTATTTTGCGAAATTTCCAAGCAGATTAAACAAAAACCACGAATCGGATCCACTTATTCCGGATGATACGAATTACTAGTTGCAAGTTGCCTCATGAACTGCTGTCATCGTAAGTCTTGTTTACCAGCCTAAGACATGCCGATGACCGCAAATAAGCTTGGTAGATTAACTTTGCGAAAAAATTTAATCATTCCAAATTGCTCACATAAAATCTGAACAATCTGCCAGTGCGTAGTCCAGAGTGCAATTTACCATTAAAGAAATCTTTCATGACTTCTATTTGAAAATTGCTAATCGTTCAAATGCGAGGAAAAGTGCAAAATCGATTATGTTCAAAATCGATGGCCAGCAAAAACATTCGACTAAGCAATTGCGAGGTAAGCCTTACCAATACATCTCTAATTTTCAGTACCATCTACACATTTCGAATAAATTCGAGTATCAAAGTTTTGGTGCATGTGTTAAACGAATAATAATGTTTGTTTCTGACTCTAAAGACTACCTCAACTGAATGAACGGATTGCCAGCGGGTAATGCCATCAACAAGACCTGACGGTCACGTGTGTTTTCACCGTTGATTGTCAACAAATTAGCATATTACTTGAATGACTCGTGTCTAGAGATACGACCAGATCCAAAAAGAGCCAAAGCCACAGCAGACTAGATAACTGCGAGAGATATGAGCAGCGAATAAGGTTGTAAACAACTGAAGAAATAGTATGCATGTATGCATGCATGTGGTTAAATCAGATATTCGGTGTTCGTTTATTCAAATGATCGTTTTAAATCAGATAGATGTTTTTGTTATGGTGTTGGTTGATTTCAAGAATGACTTATTTATATTTATGCTGCATCAACACACGTAATTATATCCTGTCAAGCAATACATCCACAAATAGGTATGTCTTAGAGGATAACAGCTTGCGTTATTTGCATTTCAAATCAACTAAACGATCCCGAATGAATGAGCAGAAATAAATTATTAGAATCCAAAAACATCAATAATTCAGCTTTTTGGTTGTTCAACAGAGGCAAACAAGTGATTGTGATGTGCACGATCACAAAGCATTAACTGAATTGAATGAATCTCATTTGATGTTCACTCAGCGATATCTATCCAAATAATCATTCTCGAGCTAAAAACGTCTAATTATGTGCCCACTCACTACAAAACAACCCTTAATTAGGAATGTAAATGATACAAATCCAAAATAAGCAGAAAACCGATGTGTATAAATTCGCAAGCTTATCTTATCGTTTTTCTGTTGACTCAAATATAGGCCATACAGCAAACTTGTTCTATCATTTTTTGCTAACTCAAGCCTGAGCATTGGCACTGCTTCATCCTACCAATCCTTAATTATCTCAAAAATATTCTTATCACAATAACCGGATTTTCATTTACTGATAGATGAGGCAAACCTTCTCAATCTAGTTGCTTATATAAGTTGATTACATGCATTGGCTGATATTCGTTTGTTGAAGAGCATCATGCTGTGTTGAAAAGCATCACGATTCGTGAGTAATAGCTATCCTTCATGGATGTTTTTGTGTTTGTGATGGGGTGGAATCGCTGATGAGGAACGAACGAACACGTGATGATAACACTAGCAAACAAACTTTTCATCAGTGTCAAACTACTCACATAATATTGCAAATTATCTCAACCAACGTTTTAATTAATTTCGAAGCGACCGCTGAGCTCTTACTGAGAGCGTTGCATATGCATTGCGTTGGATGATCCTTATTACTGTTATTGTGTTTGCTGCTGGAGAGTAAAAAACAAGTATTACGAATAATAAGGTAAACATTATTTGTAAAATGTCAATAACATTCATTTTTAAAGTGTTATTGTTATGGTTCAATGTTATTTTAATGCAACAATAAATACTGCTTTTGAATATGCTTATTCGGATAAACATGGATAAAAGCTCTTAAAGTCCCGGTCGTTGGTGTTATGCAAATGACATCAACGACTGGAGGCAACCAAAAACAAACAAACAACTTTATAATAACGCCACCAATAGAAACAGTGTTTCTATCAGAACCATCAAACACCTACAACGGATACGAGTAAACTCAAGAAACAATAATGCGCTTGCTGCAATTGGTGAATTCAGAAAATTTCTGTGGTTGGTTGTAAAAAAATGTTTTGTAACGATACTTATTCATTTATTCATTGATCGCATTTAAAAAACACTGACAGGTGCAGGATAAAAAAATTTTGATTGGATAAATTCAGCAAGAACAGCCACAAAAAGTTCACCGAAAATTTTTATCGTGCACAAATTCTCGTATTGCGAAAGGTGAACGATCGCCATTTCTTTCTAGGCCAGTGGTGAGTAAGAAGGCAGAATTGCTGAATCATACAAACAAATCTTACATATTCAACTAAAAAACGCCAACCATTCGATTCTACTGATTCATTTGTCCTTTTCCCCAATTGAGGCGTTTAACAAGGTCACTTTTTGTAGTCATCGAATGCGAACAATCGAATATTCAATTTTATGCCTCACTTCCCCTCTGTTGTTAGTACACACGCAATGCAAATATCAATCGTAAACGGAACCATCATGCGAGCGTTCCAATGATGCGAGGACGAAAGAGGAAGTCGGCAATGAAATTTTGCTATCAAGTACCCCGATAATGCAATCGGTTAGGAAAGAAGTCGGGAATGGGGTCCCCGAAACTACACGATCCCCGCAACACTCTAAATGAGATTATTCAGCGCTTGTTTTTAGCATATCTTAAAATCAGTGCTTATGTACTTTTCAGTCAACAACGAGCTTCATTCAGATAGCTGCGCGAATAGCTTTAAACAAGAAAAACACATAAATCAGCTGATTTTATTGTTAAAGTGACGGAACTTTAAGTGAGGGAATATAGTTAGGGAATTTTATTTTCTTTTCAGATTCTTCAAAATGTTACGAAAACAGCTCATATTAGTTGCTAGCCTAAGTATCTCACTGAACTATTGGTCAATTTAGCGTTGAATCTGTGTGTACCTTTGTTCTTCTCCTTATGATACTATCAATAATGATACCAAACTAAAAATTCATTTTCAAAAAAAAGAAACTTTTTTCAGCTAAATTGGTGAATAATTCCGCAGATATGAAGGCAATTGAGCAGTTAAATTAGTCAACAATACGCTAATTAAACAACTGAAGAATAAGAGCGTAAATAATGATTCAAGTCGAGAAGATTAGAATGATACATCCACTGCAATGATTCGCGTCTAATACAGACTGGTATATTTGACGATAGATGAACGAATGGGATTGAAAGAGATGAAAATGAAAAACGAATTCATTTAGTGAAAAAAACATCGATGAATTATTAATTCAGTCCAATCGAACATTATTCTGATGATTGATTCTCTCAATTCGAGGCATCAATTGTTCAAACAGTCTCTTGTTATTGGATACATATTCGTTTCATTCGACTTTCTATGTCTAAATGAACAAATTTGATCAAAAAATCACACATTCACACTGAAAATCTTCTTTACTCACAATCACTTTGACAAATCGTTCACCACACTAACGAATTTCATGAAATCAGCAGCGCGTAATCTAAGCGTGAACTGTAATAATATTGGACTATTGTGACCACAAATACTTGAAGATACTCAGATTTCATAGGCTTCAACGGGAGTAATTTAGTATCTTTTTAATTGCATGCTTTCTCCTGATTCAGGAAACGTATTGAACACAGAACACGTTTTTATAAGAGCATCTGAATCAACGCTTACAAATTCTACAAATGTCGACAGCACATCCCACTGCTTATTCATGGATCTCTTTTCACTAAATTATTGTGATGCAAAAGTTTGCTTTCTGAATACAATCGACTCTATCGTGTGAATAACTTCACGTAAGTATTAAATACACTTACAACATTGCATAAATTCATTCACGAACCTAGACATATGAGCATTCTTAAATAAGTATTCAGTTATAAGATGTATTGGAGGGAATGAAGGATGTGACTATAGTGCGAGAAAAAATACACTGGTGCAAAAGCGTTTAGAAGTGGGAGAGGAACAATAGAAATGGATGTGCATCGTTCCTACAATGAGATCAACAAAATCGATCTTTTATGAAATATTGAATCATACTCAAATTGATTTTCGATGCCTTGTTTATGTGATTCGACTAAAAAGACTGACTGATTTATGGATGACCAAAAAAACTCGCACCTGCGACGTTCGGTTATTGGTTGCGGATGGATGAAAATCAATAATCTAACGAATAAAAATGCATTACTGAGCACTATCATCGATTCCGCAAAAAACCACTTTCCTTGAAACGCTTTGAATCTCAATCAAAACAAGACTCAACTGATAAAAGAAAATAAATCTCGCTCAGCTGATCGTGTTTCGCAAATGTGATCGATATCCAATCGCTCACTTCACAACTCGAATTCGGCTGAAACTTTCAACCGAATGTACTTCCTCGAAGTCTGCCGGTTTATAGATCATTAAGTTGATGAAATGCATCGATTAAATACACAAAACGTTCACTATCCATAAAAACAGATTGAAACTGCCAATACACACAATCCATAACTTTGAACGTCAACGGAATAACGTCAACAATCTCTTCTATACTTGAAAATTGTTGTGTTGCACAGTGAATATATGAAATATATTTGAACGTCGACGCACAATGCGATTCGCCTTTTTGGCTCTTATTTGTGAAGCTGACGAAGTCGGAGATAAACAATAACGAACGGATTCTGAATGAAGACCAACAGAACTGAGACACTAAACAAGAATCGTCGAACCTAAAGAGTACAAATGAGACGGAAATGTTTCTGGTTGCGTCGCTCTGTAGGCATTTAACATATAGTTCATCATCACGAAACATATGACAGTGCATTTCATTTCGTGCTCATTTAGCAAACACAGTGAAAACACTAATAAAAAATAACTCTCTTTACTTTTCCGATGTTTCAAGTTTTGGTAAAATATTGAAGGACTGATTGTGACGATAATTCATTTTTTGTGAAAACTAGAAGAGTATCGTATGGAAAAGACGTAATAATTTCCTCCAGATAGGTACTGTCAAGTTACAATTTTTGCAGAATACCTAGAAAATACTGGTGAAAATGCGAAAACTGTAGGGTCCTATAATGGCTTGTGAAATTTGCCATTTGTGCCGATAGAAAGTCGAAGTTGGTATTGTTCAATGTTATTCGGAAGAATTTGATGTTTGTAAGAATGTCTTCAATATGTTTGGAGGAACATCGATGTGAATTTCTTCAAAAATATTGTTTGCAAGAACTACATAATCATGCATATTTCCGAAATTCACACAAGTCATACCCAAACTCTAAGATGTACATCAAAAGCACATTAGTTTCATTTCTTTGGATGACATCGGTTTGTTTGCATCATAACCTCCTTCTGAACACCTCAGTGAGTAGTAAATCTGAACTTTCCAGATACTACTCTGAGAGCAGCTATTTGCTGTGGCACATTTGGCATAGCAAGTCGATAAGGCCCCTTTTCCTTCCTTAAAAATAGATGAGAGAATCCCGAATCGAACAGCGATCGTACTGATATGATAACGCCATCAAATTGCTCACATGAAACGATTTGAGTACTTTGAGTAATGTAGAGCACAGTTTCAACTTTCGAAGAGAGTGCAGAACGTTCAGCCGACACTTCGGTTAGAACAACGGAACGTTTATGGAACAGAACTAAAATCGAAGTAATCAGTATCTCCGAATAATGGAATCGATATCTCCCAATAAATGACACTGATGATGGATACAATTTGGTGAATTGTTTCATCCGATTCGTTTTTTGAGAGCGCTTAATGGTTGTTGGATCAAAGCAATCTATTCGGATGACGAAGAAACGTTACGGAGTGAAATAACTACTTGCTCTTCCACTGAAACTGATTCATTCCAAAAACTCAATGAAACGCCGACTCAGATAACTACAGACGACTTCATTATAATCAAGACGTCCCATGAGATTCTAGATTTGTTGTGCGTGACGATACAATCAAGCGAAATTCCAGCGAAATTGTTCAATTAACATTACTTGACGTCTTTAAAGCTACACGGTTTCAACGTAAATAAGAAAGGCCACAAAATTAGCTGTATGTTTGATAATGCGTTTTCTTGATAATGAGATGTTTTGAGTGGATCATTTCAAAGGAAAATGGTCTTCGCTGAACCACACAAAGAAGGCACTGAATGGAGCGTGACGTTAATTAAATTAAAACAGCTCTATCCATACACTCAACAGTTCTGTTAATGTGTCCATATAATGCGGAAAAATCAATTCAATTTCTGAGCATCACAAAAAATGTGAATGTTAACGAGAATGATGTTTGCTTATCCATTTCGATTTAAAAATGACCGACTGAAAACGATTTCCAACCTACTCATGTCATTTCAAAACAACCACATCAATTGATCCAAAACAGAATGGAAGTTTCTGATACATAATATTTGATACATATAAAAACATACTGATGAAACCGTTGCCATAATAACCAAGTGACATGAGAAAGAATTGACGTGAGGAAAAATTGCGTTCAATAGATTAAAAATTTTGATTTTTTTGATCGATAGAATTTTTTTCAGATTTGAACCAAACCAGTTGTGGGAACTTTACCAATCTGTTTATGGACTGTTCACATGTAAATATCGACTGGGATGCTTTTGAAGTGAGAAATTAGAACAAAAAATGATGAGCGAACACTCAACATGTACGATGCGAATGGAAAATGCACAATATGTGTACTCTATAGTTGTGGAATGGATCGGCTCCAAGGCACAAAAAAAGAGTCATTTACACTGATGAAGAAAACGGCCGATGTGCGAATCGAATTACGCAAACATTCAACCAAAAACACCAATCGGGTGCAAACGATGTGCTATTTACATACAACTATACTAGTACACATACCGCATTGCGAAAAGACAAAAATATTGCAGTAAAAAATTTTGCGCAAGCATGATGCAATTGTTTCCTTTGGAGTAATTTGATTCTTTTTCTAACTCGCTTGCAGCATGAACGCTTTTTGCCTGCAAGCGATAAATTTTTCACGAGACCGAGTAATAATGAACGAAAGGATGTGATCTGTAAATGACAATAGAACTGGTGATCGCACAGGGGCATACACTCGGAATGAATTTTGACTGCTGATTGAATAGATAAACAGGAATGATTTTTTCAAAAGCTCAACGATCCAATCGAACCATCACGTGTTCGATAGAGAATGCTTGAGAAGGAACATGAACGGTGATGAGCGGTGACGAATGTTCAATGGTCTTGTGCTATCATATATTCAAAATGAACTTTTATGAGCTGGTGATTATGATCATTCATTCTCGATCAATTCATTGATCAGTTTCGGAATAATACATCAGAGCAAGTCAGAGTTGCTCTATAGCGTATGTAATGAGTGTGACCAAAAGAATGCTTCGTTGATCTTGCTAAAGAAACTGATGCAAAAATTGGGAAATGTTCTAGTGCAGAGTCGAAGGAAATCAACAAAAAAAAATCCTTTTCAGTCATAAACACACACTTTGCAAAGTTTTTATCGTTGATTATGCTGGTGTCACATAACTCATTTGTCGGATGTTTTCAGAGCCTTCATCTGGAATGGGAAACAACAGAAGGGATGATCAAGGCAAACAAGAAATATTTTTCTCTCATAAAAGTGTTCAATTACAAATTGCTAAGTCACTTCATTTCAACTGTGTTTCCTCTCATTTGAATGAGCAAGTAATCAGCACTTCGATTCTGCATCATTCAAGACTTAGAACGCAATAAAATGCGTTATTGAACGAACGCCTCACAAAAACTTCCACTTCATAACAGCAAGTGAAGTACGCACCAATCTAGGGACATCATCAAAATATGAATGCTCAAAAGTACTGTGTGCATCAATGATCAGTGATCGCGTGTTTGTTGCTTTTTGCTTGCCGTGCCACATGACAACTGTACTTTACATTGAAAACAAATATCTACATCGACATACATACCATGTATAACATTAATCCTAAACACACTTATATGCTCATTTTGATGTATTCCAAGCTTTATATAGAGAACACATAACATGAATCAAAAAAATTACATTAAAATGTGTCATGCTTTTAGTAAAATACAACTTATAAACACAACTAGTGGAATTTGAGCAGCTGAAAATTTTGGTTGACAAAATAAGTGGTAAATCCCTTCAGCAATGAAGTGGCATGTAAGCAAACAAACAAATGATTCGAAATATGAACTGCGTTCGATTCGCATTTGCCTTTGGTCCACTTATATTATTAACTCTGTTGCATGCTAATTGAGCTGTGTAACAGAGGATCGAAGAAGCACGAAATTGCAAATGCATATTATCGCTTCAAAACAATCAGTGAAATTCAGCGCATCGAACATTTCAATTGGGAGCAATCACTGAAAAAAAGACAACTTAATATGTAACCAAAAACAGTGCTTAAAACTTTTACCGAATAAAGAATACGTTGAGTAAAGAAGATCTGAATGTGACAGTGAACAATAACGGACTGAATGAATTTGGTGACAGAGAACGAATGCAAAGAAACGAAAATTGCTTCATGAAATGAAATTAATTCATTTTGATTTCAGCTTCTTTTCGACTCCAAATTTACCAATTTCACTTCCAATCAACGTCTTATCTGTTCACCTAGTTGTTCGCTTATTTCTCGTTGTTTCCAACATACACTTTCAACTATTTCACCAACGATAATAGTTTTTCATAATTTCATTCTTCTTATGCTTCAAGTCACTATCACAGAAATATCTTTGTGAGTAATTTGAAAATTTCTTTTTTTAACTGGAACAGACACACATGACGACGACTTCTTTTTTCGTTCAATTTTTTCTCGTTCGATGCTGTCTTCCACATTCTAAATAAGTTTGATTTGACTGATTAATTGACTGACGTGTTAGTTCAAAGATGATATAGTAATATTGAAATGATGTGATGATGTTCCACTTAAAAAATCATTCTTAAGAGTTTGGTACAGATCTGGTGATATGATTATATGATGAACAAACTCTTGCAGACAGATAACAACTGAAATATCAAACATCAGTCTGCTTCAGACGACATTCAAAGCAGTCATTAAGATCAGTCATTTGCGAAAGATATTCAACCGAAACAGCAATGCTATCATTCAATTTTCACTCAACAACTATAGCTGTATTTATAAATGCATTTGCTAGGAACTTTTCTAATGAACAACTGTAACTTTCTTGTTACTGATAAATGAATACATTACGAGGTAATGTGCAACAGAGATAAGCTGTTTAAAATCCAAATACTAATCTCTATTGATATCAATTGAAATAGTAATGATCATGACAGTAATCGCTGAGAATTTCAACGAAACGGCTACTGTAAAACTCAAAAGACGGGAATATTTTTCTCGAAAATACTGCAATGAATTTGCAAAAACTATTTGACGATACACTCACGCGCTCAACCAATCATCCACAACGCTCAATCTAAAAATATCGCCGTTCGTCAGTAAACAACGAGTAGTACGTACATGAATAAGCACCTAAATGATCGCATTCACGAATGCATGTGTCCTTGTCGTATAATACCCTTAGTCATGCACAAATCAATCTAATTCATCGGTCAAACTCTTATTTTTATGTGCTCACAATCAGACAAAACATTGCGCCTTCATTTGCAGCGCATATTTACGCATTCAATACGAATGAATATAAGGATGTTGCTTGAAAGGTTACTTATAAAACATGAGAAATTTTCCGTTTATACAAAACACAAACACATAAAAACAAGCATTGTGCATATTCATTCACAATAACAATGAACATCCTCAAACAGAACCGATCACTATATGAAAGCTCTAAAAGCAGTGGTTTGAATGCGACCAACTGTTTGCAGGAAATATTTTGCAACCCATTTCTAATCGTAAATTTAAAATTTTGCGAAATTTTTGTCATATATGCAGCTGGGCACACATTTCTGCACAACTGTCTAAATGTAAAGTGCAAAGTGCGTTCGAAAAAATCGTTCCATTGTTTCTGAACGAATGGCTTCGTTGAAAACATTTTTATCGAAAGACTATCGGTTGGTTTTTTCGCGATGTGCTGATTTCCAGAGATAAGCCTCTATCATTTGAGAAGTTTACAAGAAAAATTATCGCCCTTCATTGCTATTAGGGTTGGTCTGGGGCGTCATCGAGTTCGGTGGCCCCAAGACTCGAGTAAGGTGCCCCCAAAACCTTTTAGGTATTCGAAGACCCCGAGGCTAGGAGTCAGGGGTCAGGGGCCAGAGCCTTCGAAAACTCGCAAACGCTCGAGGCCTTCCAAAATCTCGCAAGAGTTGAAGGGTCACCGAAATCCTATCTGGGAGATTCCAAGTCCGCCTCTAATTGTTGTCCATTTTGAACGAGAATAGGCTTTTGGCGTACATTCTGAGGTGGAAATTTTCGCTTGGTCATGAATGGAGTTCTTAGTCTCAAATGAACAAGATCAATATCATGCACTCTTCACACTGTAAACTGGCCAATAATTTTGCGCAAATAATCCTCGTGTTCATTTTGTTTATTCGTCAGCTTTTGTTAGTGCTATACATCGTTGATGTTCGACTTTAATCGCATCACAAATTATCCCTTCCACTGATGTAAACAAAATATCTCAACAAAAAAATAAAGTTCAAAAGGTCCAACTCGAACTGAAGAGTTCATCATTAAGACCCATACAGAAAAATGTTCCTGGTGCGGATATTTCCAACTAAAACATTCATAAAAAATAACGATCTTTAAAATAAATAACAAATAACGATCTTCTGTTTATACTAGAGAGCAAAAAAATTTAGTTATTCCTCATTTCATTCATAGGAAACATTCGATGAAAGTCGATGATGTGCACGTACCTTCAGCTGACTGAAGTTTATTTTCATTCGATGTGTTACGAACAATCGAAATAATTTTTCGCATTCTATTTCAGATATCAACCAAGGAGTATAGATTCATGAAGATATTTTCAATGAATGAAAATAATTGCACTAATCATGATATTCACTCGCATTAGGGCACTAATTTGAAGTTGAATACAATCGATTCGCATGAGAAGATTGCGATGTTGTTGCAAAGCCATTGAATAGCATTGAAAAGAAAAGAATTTCTGTCAACAAAAATCACATCAACGGAGAGCAAAAAGTGCATTTGAAGATTTCTATCACGAGAAGAACGAATAAGTCTTCGTGTTTGGTGTATTCGATTTTCCGTCATTCATCCATCTATTATTAGTATTCGTTCCAAATGCAAAACGCAATCTATTCCTGTCATCACCAGATGATAATCGCTATTTTTTCCGTCAAAACTTTCCATCAAAAAATTGCCAGCAAATCAACATCACCTCACTGAATTTCTTCACCAAATTGCTGCTTTCAATATGATAGTTCAAATAAAAATATTCTGCTTCGTCGTTTCATCTCATATGCTATGCATCTGGCCAACTGTCAATGTTTCTATTGCTCATATTATACTCTGTTCATCTGCACATTCAGCTCTGAATGTTGACGATATAAACGATACAATGTGGCAAAAAGATTGATTCATTGTAGAATTACTGCATTCAGCTCGTTTTTGGTTGTTTTTGGGGAGATGCAATATTTTAGTAATGTATTTCTTGAAAATGTTGATGAGTAAATTTCATGTAAATGAGCTACAAATTCTTCAGGTGTTTCAACAATACATATGGTGACCACCCCTCGCTGGTAACTACTTTTTTGTTCCAGGAAAGTACCACAATCCAAAAGAGCTCATTAGCACTGAGTCATGGAAGAATTTCATCATCGCTATCGAACAAGAACACATCCTAGGCATCACCCGAAGTGATGAAAAACGTAAACAGAGCGAATTGCACTGAAGTGTTGAGGTTGGGCTAATAAAGTGATCGGATGGCACTAACACTGAAAAAAAGCCGGATGTTTTTATGTTCCAACGTGACTGTTCTCGGCATGCGATTTCCAAGCACGAATTCGATGCAGTCACATCTTCTATTAGTCCGTTAAAATTCTATTGCATTACGATAACAGCATTATTGTTGTAGCAAATCAACAAACTCTATAGTAGCAAATTCTATCTGGATCATTATTGCTGCGTTATGGTGCGTTTTTACCTATGGATGTGAGTTTTCTTTTCGAGTGTTGATCCAATCGAACAAAATCATATGCGCTATCACATACATATTTGACAATTAACGGCTGGCTATCAACTGAAAGTAAATGCCTAGTGAAAATGATTCATTTTTCGGATGTTTTATCATGTTCCGAGAGAGGATTATTCAAAAAGATATCATCATATAGCACCGGGAGAGCGATCGTTCGATGCAGCTTATTTGTTCACTGATTGCAACAAATTCAACGCATCCAATCGAGTGAAAGCTTGTTTTCGATTACGGTGAGCAAAATCAACATTAATCTGGCTGAATGCACTTCGTTCGATCTTCGATTTAATCGATGATTGAATGCATATCGTTTGCTAGGCAGCTGTCCTCTTTCTTCTTCCTCATTTCATGCCTTTCATTTTGCACGGTTGCAGAGAAATATTCACAAGTGCAATTCTACAGTACACCGAAGGATTAAATGTAATATATTAACAGAAGAATATCAACAACAATAATATTAAGTCGAAAGGGTACGTTTTGTAATTTCGAATGAAACGACGACCAAAAAATTGTTCAAAATGCCATTCGCATCATCATCATCAATCACGTTCAAATGTCATCGAACGATTCAGCAAAAGAGGAAAAGATTCATTAGAATGTTTTATGACGACATCAACGTGCTCAGTGGTGAATGATAAACGAGTCAGCAGTACTTATTGTTAATTGATGCCCTTTCATGGTTGGCTGTTAATTGAAAATGTTCATGAATATGTTGGATGTTACACACAAAGCAGTCGATAAGGCGCACTTGTATTATAGTTTAATGCTTTCCTAGAATTCATTTCATTTCCATGATATCATCGAACGATGTAAAGTGAATCATATCTAGTGCTATATTTGTTCTTGTAAGGAATAACTCAAACAAGTGGAACTGGACGAATACATGAGCTATCAAGAAAAAGACTACAAGATAAAAGCGGGATTAAATTCCAGCATAGCATTGACTAGTCAACAATAACGTCATTTAGTACATATCGTTGTTAATGAACAAATCAGTGGTTCAAAGCACGATACGGATGGATAAAGAGGTGAAAAAGTTGGCTACGAAATGAGTGAATGATCTGAACAATCAACATCAAGACAGCATCGTCCATGTGAATTTGAGTATGCGTTTCTGTTTAGGATGATTTGTTAGTGAGAATGCTCTCAAAAAATTCAATATTATCAGTAGCAATTAGAAAGGACAACGGAACATGACTGAGTCACGACTGGTGCATTACAGCAACGATTGACTGGCAAATGAATGAATTCATGAGATGCTTTTATCTTTATTGTTCACATCAAGCGTAACATTACTACAAGCCTGTTTGTCCATCTGTCAAATGCAAATATCCGTGTGAACAAAAAAATCTAAATGAAACCTACTCACTAACAACCAAACACGCAATGCTTGGTTGTTAGTGAGCAGGTTTATATGTATAAAAAAGCTTAAGACATGTTCGACTGGCTCTGTTATCAGCAAAACAATTATCAGTACTTCAGTACAAATGTCACAACGATAGTTCAGTCAAAAAAGATTAGTTGGGAGCATTAATGAACGCTAGTTTTTGTGAGAATATTCAAATATATTTGCCGAATTTCCAACGATTGACTATAGACTGCAATATCTGCTGCATAGGAGTACATCGACAATTCAATAAAAAGAGAAATTTCTGAAGTCGAATTAAAGCTTTTCCACTTTGTGTGTAGGCAATGTTTCTTATTGGAATTGCAGCACAGGCATATCAACGTTGGATGCCCTTTCTTGAAGTGAACGGATGCTATTGAATGCATAAAGTGATCAATATTAACCAGATGATCGCTTCACTTTACTTCAAAACATGTCGATCATTCAGAATGAGAAACATCGAATATTCGATCAAAGCCTATGTATGGCGGCAGAGGGTCTAAAAATAGCATATCAGGCTTATCTACAGGTTTTTCTTATCCTCTAACTGAGAATCAGTTCAGCGAGATAAAGTGAAGCGCTAGTCTACGATGTACGGCTAATTAGTGATGTTTCTAATCCAGCCAAGCTGTTCTATTCCTGGAAACAGAACAGAACAGTTCCAAAACAGGACACGAAGAACAGAACGGAATAGAAATGTGAAAGAAAAACGTCACTTCGGCTAACTATAGGTTTGATGCATAGTAACTACGGTCTGTCTTCAATCAATAACGCAATCAACTCGACAAAAAGCACTTAACAAGAAACCATTAAAAGGGTGAATGATCACGAAGATTTGGCAAAAAGAAGCTGAAATTTGAAATATTTAGGTGATCGCAAGTGGGTTCATAACGATGCTCATAACGATGGCGATAACACTTCATGAAATCATTGCACCACGTCAGGTTGTCATCGCATCATTTCATTTTTACAACTTTCAAATTTCATTGCTTCTAAACGTTCATGCATCATCGATCAAACACACGTTGAATTTGAGTGATTAAAGATCGATTTCGCTGATTGATCATAGAGTGCAAAATCAATACTGCAATCGGAAGTTATCGGCAAATGTACAAGTGCAAAATGATGACCAACCTTGCGATTATCTTCATTAAATTATTGCTGCGTTGAGGACGTGACAGTGGCTGAGCGCAAAAACAGTTTTTGTGATCGTCTTCATCACTATCCACTTCGTGAATCACATCGGTCGATACGGAATGGCTTACGATTATCCTCGGACGCGTCATTCCAGCCGTGGTACAATCCATTATCTACAATGCATTATTATCATTTCAATGTCAGCGCATTATTTCATCGCTTTGCTTGCGACCACAACGTTGATTCGTTGGTTCGTTCGAATGAAATGTGAACTTTCGAGTTAATGCCGTTGCTGAAAGGAATGAATCAGACACTGACATTATCGGATGACACGTGAACATTTTCTGGGAATAGCAAACGCTCGAATTCGGACGTGAATATCGATGTATCACATCATACGAATAACTTTGCTATTCATATGTAAAGCAATCGAAGCATGCAACATTCTGTCATCAATCAATCGATCAGGCAATCAAAATTTCTGCTACATTTCTTGAAGAAAACAGTCATTTTGTTGTTGGTTGAATCAATTGCGTACGGTGTACATGAACTGCAGATTCTGTGTTCTCGACAAAACAATGCATGTTTTATAAATGATTCTCAAAGAAATACAAAACATAGTGAAGATGAAATGATTTCAGAATTCGATAAAATCATTCCTCGACGTTACGTAATTGCGACATACTGACAAGTTGTTTCAAGTGTACACATTTGATTGATTCCGTATCAGTTAAATCTGACTCGAACGATTTTACATGTTATATCTATCAATAACGAATCTAGAATTGTACAATACTAAAATAATATTTACATGAGTTCATTTTAATCATTCGAGTGTGTTTGCGCCATCAAGATTCGCAAGTGCAATCTCATATAGGCGCATTTCGAATTGACATTAAACATTCACAAAACGTAAGGAGCTCTTCAAGATTTTATAGTCACCATAACGCACGCTATCCGCTTTATCGAACAACTTCAATGAGAAACTATCGAGTGCCATTTTAGCTTTTATAGTTGATTTGAAAATATTGCTCACTGATGGAGACACCGTGAAAATCATGCATAACTTAAGAAGAAATGTAAAACTACAGTCATTTTATCGAAGAGCTGAACAACTCAATAAAAGCATCATGCATTCAAATCAAAACTGCATCAGCCTATATATATGAGCTTAGATTGGAGCGTTACTTTAGGGAAACATCAGTGTGTTTAAGGGCACATCGAACAACGATGGCGATCTTTGGTGACAATGGAATAATCCATATATAAATGCACTACGGTATCCGAGAATCACTTTGAATTGTATCTTATGAAGGCAGAGAATTGTTAGAAATGTTCTTGGCAAAATTTTTTCTAAACGGAATCATATGCTGCTTGTTTTTGCATAATAATTGTTTTTGCATAACAGCACAACTCTATGTGAATCATTTTCAGATTCACAATAGATTTCTACGATGTTTTCAAGAAGATTCTAAACCTCTCTAACGATCATCTTCTCCACTGATATTCAATTCCAAACCATATCAACTTATTCCTTTCAATCGTCCACTAAGGCAAACGTCGTTAAGTGTTATTATGACATCCAGTTCTCTTGCGCTGCTCCCTGGGGAAGAGATTATTGAAATGAAGTGACAAAGTGTTTGAAAGTCACTGGATTGCTCCCTTGCAAAAAAAAACTTTTCGATGCAAAGCGACAGGCACAGATATGAGTCTTACGAAAGTCATTTTAAAAGGATTTCGATCGATAAGAATGGTAAACGAAATGAATTTCATCGTCAAATTATTAATCCGAAGAATTTGAGATTAAAATTGAATCGAGTGCAAATGACAAACAAAAGATGCGCGCACACTAAAAGAAACGCTTGAAGCTCATTAATGACTCGACGGAATTAGTCGTTATTTCGCGATAAAAGAGCTCGACCACCGAGTTTGAATCTGAGTGGATGGTACGAAATAACTGTTCAAATGTAATTGATGAATAGAAGAGAAGCCGAAAAAAACGACCTTTCTAATGCTAGTCATTAATCTTTATTGTTTTTCGCTGCAAATGACCATACAACAATGATCATGAAACAAACACAGCAAGACAGTAGCAGCATTCGTTTCCTGTGACTTTAAACAAACTCCTCTTCAACAGATAAACTTTCCCAACAAAATATCGAAGACCTAATTGCTGAGTTTAAAATGAAATCGAACGGAAAAGAATACGCCGACTCATGAAACAACTCTTACTGTAATCATAATCAATCTCCACATTTTTTCGGTAGGTTTAAAATGGTGATTAATGTTTGATGTTTCTGTGAAATTCTGTTTTACTTCTGCGAAAACTCGTTGTTTGCGCGGGTAAATTCCAGAAACTTTGAACTATCCAATTGTTTGGTTCGATTCCGAAGGAAAGAAAAAGGATAATTTGATCATGCGATAATACTGTTTGAGAAGTACATCAACGCTATGAATGTGCTGAGATGAGCAGCGAGTGTATGCGAACATGAATTTGCGAAGAGGAACAACCGAAACAATGGCTAATCAATGAACAGATCCAACTCAAAGTGCGCATCAAGACTCGATTGCTGATGATATCGGTGCATCCAATACTTATTGATTGCTACAACCATAGCCGTCATCAAACCAAATGCATCCGTTGAGTTGAAATCATATGCTTGAATGCATACGTCTGACAGAACAATCATTTATGCAACGTAATGCTCACAGTGATAATCAAAAATGACTGAGAAGATAGTCCGTAAGGTTGGCGACAAGTGTTTAAATAGTGTAATCCATAAGGAATACAATTTCAATCGTTCACTGATATAAAGCTATCCGACTCAACAACCTTCAATCACTATCATGAAGTTAGTAATCGAGAGGAAAAGACCGAACGCATATATCGATGCATCATTCTGAGAGATTCTGAAGATATTTTGAATGATCAAGATTTCTTCATTCCAATACGTCAGAAGCGTGAAGAGAAATTCCAGGTAAAATCAAACAGACTCTGACGCTTTCTACCACTTTAAGAAGCCTATTGAAATTCAAAACGCAGTGGAACGTTGTAACTTTTAGGTGGACACCTATTGATAAATTATTTATACGCTCTAGATTTCAGCTCAATACGGAAAATCTTTTAGTGTAATCATCAAGCACTCTTGGATTTCACGAAAATAATCAACGCTTCGATCACCGCCACGTATAACGTAACTGAAACAAAACGAAAGCAAGAATGAAACATTCATAAAAACAGTTAAATGAACATATCTTCTAACGAAAGAACAGGTGCGATGCGCATTTTTGAATAAAGCTACAATACTGCTTGAGCAACGACAAAATAGTTCAATAAATCAATTCTGCAACTGATAATGACTTTCGCCGAAACATCTTCAGGTTGCTGCATTTTCTGAGCATTATTACGGTTAACTACTCATCTATTTATTGCTATTTACTTTATCATTTCACTTTTCTAATATCTTATTCCATCGAAAGCATATTACTTTCAAAACGATCGCATTCATTATACAAGTTGTCTACACGATTTCTTGTCGTCATCTGATAACCTATGCAAACACTGAATTGTCTAGCAATGAGGATGATACATTTGCAATGGTAACCATCAGTTTATGAATGGCCAGCAGAAATTTTTGCAGCCGTCGTCATCTACTTTAGATAATGCGAGATTGCCAGCTGAGTGGAACGTACTCATTTTGGAAGAATGCAATAACCAGAGAATGCGTACCAACTTTGGGGCTGCCACTCAAGCAGAGCATGCATTAACGTTGAATCCCAACAGACCGTCGAAGATTCTCTCTGTTCCGTCGAGAATAAGCAAACGACGATGTTTCGAACAGTGAACGAGTAAGTTCTCAACGATGGATACAAAATGAATGAACTATTTCTGAGCAAACTGCGCGTTAGCTAATTAGTTTGATTGTTGGGCGTTCATGATGAATGAGGTGGTGAGCAGTGAATAAATGACTGACTGCATGGAGCAAATTAATGCCGTGAAATAATAGCCAAATAATCTGAACTGCGTAGCAGTCAAATTAATGAGCATAATTTCATTAGTTTCGTAGCAGTCAAATTAATGAGCATAATTTCATTTCATTAATTTCCACTTCAATTATTTTTTTTGAATGAGATTGAAACTTTGCATAAATCAGGCTTAATTCGAACCAATAACATTCACCATTAACAGACCCACTATCAATTATGTGGTTTGCGCACATCGACAACTTTAACATAATGCTTTATGAACAGTTATTGGGTTGATTCATAAGGACGCTTTTCACTGAACGATCAATTAAATTTTACGAAACATTTATTCACTCTTCGAAATTTGTATGCTTACAATTAGCAATTTCAACAATTCAATAGTTCCATATTTGATATGAACGATTGCAGTAAAACCGCTAACGAACGCAACAATTTCGATCATGAGAGAGTGCAGCTGATGTTGTCGTTTTCTTGATAAACAAACAACGATAATAGCCGTTTCCCAGCTATATCTACTGGAAGTGTGTGCAGTTGCATTATCGGCGTTCCTTCTAAACGACTCCGTGACTATCTTATTTGTTGGTCTCCACAAAAAGTAAAAGATTAAAACGATGAAACAATGTCTTTAGCATTCACTTTCACTTCTTGCAAACCAATGGGAATAATCACCTTACAGAAAACACTCGTCGAATCTCATCCTTTCTTGATGATGAGCAATGAAATGGCAATGACCATGAACATAATTCACAAAATCCATCGCATTGCTTAATAAACCACTGACGCTAGCCGTACCATCCAACGTATTGGTACCATTTAAAAAAATAAAATATCACTCAAACGTTTGATGAACTATTCATTGTAAACGTGTAGGAGCATGAAAGAATATTTTTTAAATGAAGAATTTGATTACTTCAAGTTTAAGTCAACATTGCGACCGATAAAGGTACTTGAGCATTTAATAAGTAATTGAATCAATGATCGAATCAGCTGAATCAAATCATATACTACTTACGGTTAGCAAAAATACTATCAAAATTGTAAACACAAAAGTTGGCCAAAATGAATACGTTAAAGCACCACAAAATGAAAACGTATCAGCGGTGCAGATAGGCAAGTACTGATAACACAATTAAGCTTATATATGATAGGTATTTGATGAAAATGCTGACAAATCAAAACAATCAAATGACTTGTTCATTCACGGAACCAATACATATGACTTGAAAAATCAGTTGTTTGCTCAGACAATACGACAACGCTGAAACGTTACACGCAATAATACTTATCGGCATATTAGAGGTTACGAATAACTCACGTGAGTTTCTCGAATAGCAGAATAGCAGAATATATAATTTTTAGTACATTACTAACATCATTTTGCTTACGACAGTTTTTTTTGATGATGATGAGCCTTTCAGTCGCAGAGGCATTGATTGTGTCTATAATCCATGCGAAGATACAAAAGTGATCTTGACACATAATAAATAGTCTTCTCTTGACAGTAGCTCAACTTAGCAATTTGCAATTGGTAGTGACAATCGAAGCTGCCATTGAATATTATTTGCTATCTATGATCGTTGATCGAATCAACTTTGCACATATCATCCACAAACAGATAGCACTTTCAGTGAGCCTCGCAGAGCATTCATGTATCTCAGATCAATTCCGTGATATGTATCTGGGCAAGTGATTTGCAAACTTTCAGCTAAGTGACACCGAACGAAATCCACCTAACTTCGTTGACCGTCAACATAAACAGATAAAATATGAAGTGACTATTTTGAGACGCTAATTTCAACATGAATAAGAGAGGGAGCTCACATCTAAAGCAGTGTTTGAGCGCAACACACAAATGTGTTCGTTCGGTTTTGCACTTTGCACTTGTTTTTGAAATCCGATAGCACACTAATTGGAACTCATTTCGTTCGTCAACAATCAGGATATGAATGCTGTTCATTGGTCTATCTCATTATTCGTTGATCAATGTTGATGAAAGCGTATAAAATCATTGATAAAAAATGATTAAAAAATAAATTAAAAAATACAATAAAATACAATAAAAAAATTCTCGATTGACAAAAAATACACACAAATCAGCACAAAATAATTCAAATGCTTTATTATGTTTCATCAGTTTTCACATTCAATGCAACAACATTATTCAATCGAAACAGTGTTCATTTATAAGAAAGTTCGGATTCAACAAAAAAATTCTTATTCCCTCCACTTTAATCACACATCCAGTGACGAGCAATTATGCATGTGAGGGGAATATGATCGATATTATTTACGAATCAATAATTCCGCACATGGATCATGGAAGTTAATTCAAATTTGTTTCATGACCATTCCAATGTATTATTCTTGCAACAAAACAGCTACGGCCACAAATGAAATTTCGTGCAGAATCAAACGGAAACCGTCAAATCACGATAAGAATAAACAATAGAGTGACGAAGAGCTATCAAATAAGAAATACTGCCTTCATAGAGGTATTGAGAAGCCATATCAAATGCAAAAGCCTTAATGTGGTTGCGTCAGAATATATGAATAACGAAAATGATACTAGCAGCTAGACTCGGAAGTGAAAGTAGAGTAAGTAGGATTAGAAACAGTAAGAATAAGGATTGAGAGCAAGCTTAAGCTGGCTGAAAGCTAACGAACGGCTGGCAACAGCAACCACCGAGGCAGCAGTGGGCATCCGAAGAACTCAAGCAGCAGTTTCGTAACAAGAATGCGATGCATCATGTGTGATAGACAAATACATTTATGCAGAGACGAATGTTGTTTGCTTCGTTCGTTCCCCTTCATTATTATGAATACCCGAACGTTTCGTTGGCTAATTCGATTTGATAGAAATATGATACTGATTTTGATAAGGATAACAATTTTGCTGTAAGGATTGGACGAGGCATGACAGACACATTATTAGTGCATAAATCAGCACACACACACACACACACACATCTGAATCGTGTTCTATGCTCGATTTCACTCACTGATTTCAATGGTGATAAATATTCTTTGTTCATTGAGAGTTTAGTTGGGACTTTTTTGTCAGATCAGCGATAAAATTGATGTCATTACAACACGTTCAGAACAGTTTTTGTGGGCTTTATTTATGATGTTTTAAAGTGAAGTTGAATTCTCATCAGTTGAACTCGTTGTAATAAGATTTCAAAAGAACTTCTTCATGTTTTGAGAACCTGCAAAAAATTATTTTCTTGGGCAATCAGCAGTTTTGAACATCGATGAGATCATCGGAATGATGAAGAAAACTGATAAATGATTGCTTAGAAAGAATTTCGATGCGAAAATCGCATGGTTAATTTTTGAACATTTATGACACAGTTAAATGACGATTTACAAGGGCATCAAACCTTAATTACTCAATCAGAATCGCTTCAACTAATAATCATCGAAACGATCATTAAAAAGCTCCAGAATCAGAATCAAAATCAAGAAAACTTTCTAATTGTAAGCAAATAATTGGCAAATCATTGCTCATGCAAAACTGCAGAAACAATTTCAATGCTAGAATCGTGTTGAATCAAAACCTCCGAGAAGGCGATTGAATAAAGAAATTAATTTTTTGAGTATTTCTGACACATTTAAATGATACTTTTCAAACGTTAATTACTTACTCAGAATCGTTAATATGATTCTAATTTTTCACTCACATCATCACTCAGAGAAAATTACTGGAGGGGATATTGTCATGATGAAGCGGACGCAGTGATACTCAACGACTCAAAGCGTTAAGGAATTCGTTTAAAATTCACATCGAAAATTAACGATTCTCATAAAACAACTGAATCAGTTTGTGAATCGCATTTCGGCAATCTCAATATGGCATACTCACAAACAATATACCCTCACGTTATCGCAGTCGTTGTCACGAATCGGTGATAATTCAAAAAACTTCCTGTCTGATAAACATGCATCGATGCATTCATCAAAAACATGCTCGTTCGCAATAACAACACCCGATAAATAAAACGGCTCAATGCGCTAAGCAATTCCAGCAATCAATTCCATACAGCCCACATTCATCGAAACCATCATTTATTCTGCACAAACCAAAACCAGCAATATTCTTCATTTGAATATAATACAACCTACGCAATTCAACGATCCCTTTAGGAGGTAGTCGCAAAACAACTGAACAGATTAAACCCGTTGGGAGAAGCGAGAGAAAGATTTGTGCCGAATTTAGAACTAAGATTGGTGGTAGCACAAAATATATCCAAATCGAATGATTTGGATGTATTGATACGTGTTATTGTTGAGGAAATACAGCTGCACTCTTTCAGAAAGACTACTCGACGATCAAAGATGAAATTTCGATGGACGATTTCTTGAGATCATTTGAATGGTTTCGTGTCATCGTCATTTTGAACGATTGCTTACAACCATATAATTTAAAATTTTCCTAATAAGATGATCTTATCCTATTAACTGATTTGATCAATTACTTCATCGCTTTGCATCAAAGCATCGATATTTGCATGCCTTATTCATTAACATTCATAATTCAAACACTTCCCATTCAAACGCACATTCACACAATCATAAATTGTAAAATTAGTTTATCAAATTCAATCCATTACACACTCCTCCTACATGTAAAATATATCGCTAAAATCTATTTACAACTACATATAATCCTCGTTCAGTTCTATTTTCCAATACATTTCGGGTTCTATAAGCAACGCATTTGCCACCGCCTCGAATCGTGTTTGTCTAAAGACAACAGTGGAGAATTGTCGCTAACAAACACTGAGAAAGCGCGTTCGAGAAGGACTAATTTCATCATAAGGCATCACAACGCAATTATTTTCGAGTTCTTAAGCCACTGAAGTGACATACTGAGGAATTCAGTTAAAACGAATAAACGAACAGTGAATTATTTCTTTACTCACTCACTGCTCATAAGCAGTATGTTCGTTCGTTCGTCATTTGCTATGAATTTCACTGAATGACGACTACTGGCTACGAATGGAACGAGGCGTATTTCGATGGAGCAAGCTGGAGTACAGCTGGAATTGATTCAGTTTCTTACGATGATATGATCACTACAATGATGATGAACACTGATCGCTAGCTCGCATCATGCTCCTGGTCTGCCTCTAGTAATTGAGTTACTCATCAAAGTGTTTGTGAAGGCCACTTCAAGCATTTATTGGAAAATTCAGAGGAAATGGGCTTGAAACAACTGAAATGAACCGAGCGTATTTCGATGCAGGAAGCTGGTGTTGTTAGCTTTTTCTTAGTATTGTTTTTGTCCATTCGCGAAGATTGTCACGTTTGAATGATCAGAAATTGAACGAAAGCATGTCAAACGTTGCTCAAGTATTTGGCCGATGATGAAGAAGTCAACGATCTTTGATGCTCGAGTATAGCACGTAGAGTCGACGAGATATCGGAGGGTTATGCTCGCATGGGTATCCATCCATCCATCCATCCATCCATCCCAGTTGTGCTTAACTCGTAAACACACTTGTTTATCAACAATAAGTGTTCAATTCGTCCAGTCTTCGTCTCAACCTTCATCCTCATCATTTTTTCACTGATTGAGTTTAGCGCATCGCGACTCGAATCCGAACGCCTCTACCGACTATTATGCTCCATTTGCTCAATTCACTACTGTTATTCAACTCCATTTGCGCATTTCCGTCAAAACACTAACAAAAAACGTATGAATAACAGAAAGCAATCAATATCTTGAAAACATCTTCGGCCGCATTCGAAAAAACATCTTCACTGAGGGAATCATAGACGATCATCGATCATCACTCAAAACTTCGAACTGAAGTCGATTCGAATTGACTTTTCAATCGCTGTTATTTATATGCATCCCAACATCACATCTCAATCATTTTGATTTGTAATTTATTTAAAAAATCCTTCTCATCCTATGCACACTCACTCATTGGATAAAAGTTTCATGTTTCATTTGTTTCGCACGAGTAAATTCGCATCATTATCAAATCAGCAACTCTATCAAAACATTTAATTCTCAGATGATGTTTCCAAGTTGCCCAGCACATTGCCCGAAAAGCGAACAAACAGATTCATAGCTGATTGGTAGTTTCACTGAAGTCATATTAGGCGATCTGTCTGAATTCCATTCGTTCGCTATTCAGGCCACTATCGAGTAAGCGATCTAGACTCCCAAATGTTCACTGGCATTGGTGAGGGAAAAGAGTCGAAAACTGAGTGAGTGAGTGCATTATCAAGATTGATCGTTGAGCGTAAATGTATTACAGCCAGCAAGAACAGTGTAAAATGCATTCATTCGTTTAGCAAAAAGTTTTTCTTCGTAGAACTAACAGATACACTGTGAAAACATTCGCGGGCCGGCAACAATGGACTCTCAAACCTCTTTCTTACCAAACAATCACTTTTCAACGAAAGTGTAAACAGCATAATTTCTTAAACCTTGGATTTAATGTAAGTGATCGTTGATCGATCGTGCACTGCAACAAAGTACACACTAACTGACATGCAAAACCAAACATCACTAACGGATAAAGATGGATATATGTGTATGTTGCACTAAACAAGATTATCGCTGTAAATATGTTGGATGTTGAGATGATACGCCGAATATTGGGGAACGAGCAATCGACATGGCAAGAAATGCTCTATTTACGTGATCAAAGAACTACTGCGGGCTGACCAATAAACCGATTCATTATCTGTCAATAGAGCGTTCTTCTGGTACTGAAATCTGATGCTTTCAATAAAAGTATGCCGTATAAACGCTTATTGTTAATAGAAATAATATTCAGAGAATATCAATTTTACCAACAATTAGAATTCAGTAAGGCGATGAAAGTTGTGTTCAAAATGCAGAACTGATATGGAAATATCGATTCCAGTCGCATTCAAAATTCAGTGCAGCGAAAATGCGCGTTATACCTAACGAATATTTTACATAAATATATAAGTAAGGATGAGCAGTGAATGGCCTTTCTGCGATGCATCTGACAGTGTACTTTCAGACCGACAATTCACAAGAAAAAGTGCTCATGCGAACACGAATATTAATGAACCAATCATATTCTAAGCATATAAATACAGTGAATAACACAACGTAATATGTGCAAGAAAAAATATCACACAAATGAAAACACAAAGAACGCGTTAGAAAAACGCATATAAAGTATCGCAAGTCATACATTCATTATTTGAAGAGCAATTCAGAATGTTTACAAATTAATAGAGTTTTGCTAAACTTATTCATTGATCCAAAAACTGTGACGTCCATTAATGTTGTCTACTAAACATGTAAAGACTGAATATTTAACAAGTTTCATTATAAAAAATGAACAGATGAAAGCTTCCTGAAGTTACGAATCTATGTGTTTCAGAGACTGAATCAATGAATTTCGTTCACTATCACTGAGTGAGATGATTTCCACAATTCACTCGAATCTGTCAAAAATCCTAAACACGCTCCATTTTCAGTGAAAAATCTAAAAGTGAAAAGTTTCACAATTAACTCTGACAACCGAAATGTGAGAACTATCTTACATTAGAACAGAATACTATAATCATCATCATCCATCAACGCAACGACGAATTAAAGAGCAATGACAACAAAAACGACGGCATTATGCAGCACCTCATCAAATCGTTTATCACGATCGCAATTTTTGATTAATACGCAATGCGCTCATAATTCATTGTGGTAAGTCACCAACATCAGTCATCGACTTTTCGAGAACTAATCAGCACGAACGGAATCGAATGAACCTAGAGGCTATAAATCAATTGCTCATTATTATCGGCAATAACAACGCTCAAGAGGGTTTATGACGAAATCAATAAATATGCTAACATTTCACTGTGTTCAAAAACAAAATAAATGATAACAACAATGATAATAGCTGTCAATTACTGCAATAGTCATGAATGAATATCCCGAATGCATTACTCAATCCACAAAACAGCGAAAAAAATGTCACTCCATCGAATTATAATCCAAATTTGCACGTCTACAAAATCAATCAATCAATAAATAAATACATCACATCGGATTACTACCCAAAGTAGAACAAGAAAACGATAGATCATAAGGTATTCGAACAACTCAGCCTACTGCAATGCCTTTGCCATGATTATAAGACCGCTCATTGATCGTTGCTAAGCCTTCACAATATGAATAATTCTCGGCGACAAATAACATGTGTGAATCAACCGGAAACACTTTTTATGTATAGTGCACATGAAATAATAATGAATAGAAAGTCAGTCTTTTTTTTAGAGCCATCATCACTACAGCAAAAATAATCGCTCCCATATCAATATACTGATCAATTGTCACTCTTTTTTTAACTACTTTCAATCTAATTCAGGGTTTCTCAGCCGGTAGTGCAATATGATATTCCAGGAGGTGCGATGAGAAGGGACGCGGGGAAGTTGCGAGATAAGGTTTCATTTTTCATACATTAAACTAGGCGAGGACGGAGTTCAACTTATGCATGTCTATAAAGTAGGCAATGCTCTGAAAGCAATTCCTTCGGTCGCGTTTCATTCATAAATAAACTATTGTCGTAGGAGATGTGAAGACATCTGAAATTTTCTAGCGGGTGCGTGAACAAAAAAAGTTGAGAACCACTGATCTAACTGAATGCTGAAAATGATTGCAAAAATTTGTTTGATTTATAAAATGAATACAGTCATCTTTATGAAAAAGAAATCTTTTATGAGAAGACAATAACAAAAATTTCCGAACATTTCATCAGCAACTACAATGAACCAACAAAAGCAAGCAATGAAAGGAGATTAATCGATCAGCAATTATTTCTTTCTTGTAGAGAAATCAAAATAATCGAATGTGAGAAAAGAAAGACTTTCTAACAATAAGATAACAATACGATGCCATCAAAAATGTATCATATTGGAAATTCATTGGCACTGTGAGCGATCATTGTCAATTCACTCAATTCATATTGAACCGTTCGTTTCAACTCTTCGAAATAGAAAATGGATAGGAAATATGTGTGAAGTAAATACGTGAAAACAACACCTAGAAATGAGAATGTCCCACCAAAAAGATATCCTCCTTCATCTATATCCTCAAAGTGACGAATCATCGAACCATAGCAGCCCCACGTTCATTTATCACTATAAAACGTGCAACCCGTCCATACAAAAGGAATAATGACAACAAGAAACATAAACCAAATCTTACAATTAGACATGATATAATGAACGAATGCTAATTATTCCACATTCAAATGGATGAATAAATGAAAAAAAGCATTTCCTTGGCCAATAAGTATAATTAAAACGCAACATCGTATTTCATCAAGGGGAGAACCGAATGGAACAAGAAGTGAGTACTCGAGAATGTGGTATCAATTTAATAAAATCAACAAAAAACAACGATTCTAATCGAATTAAGCAACGAAAACAACATGAGCAGAAAATCATGATTAGGACTAAGCTAATGTGTAACATTCACATAAACACGCTGACACTTAAACCCATACAACGCACATCAAAGGAAATAAGATTCTCAGAAGACAACAGCCACATAAAGTGGGTAAGGTAATTCACGCAGAATTAAACATTGAAGAAATTCGTCGGTCAGTTCGGATCGCAAGCTTCGTCGCGAATGATACTGAAGTAGAAATTATTTGTTTAAAATAGTTGAAATACATCAAACATGAACATAGCTGATTGAATGGATGAAAAGTACGTACATAATGAATCACTTAAAGATGACTAACAGAAAATGAAAGCAGCAACAATAACAACGATACTGACAATAACAATAACAACATCGCATTATGATCATAAAATGACGTACTATATAACAGTAATATACACGAACTAAAACGAACATTGCATACATTAATGAATGATTGCTCAAAATTCAAATAAAATAACGGCAATTATGAAAGGAGAACAAGACCGAGCACGCGATTAAAGAGTAGTTAAATCGTCGAGTTTCGGTCGTTTAGCGGATATGAACTCGTCATCGTCATCCTCATCACTGTCGCTTAGCGCTAAATCAGCATTCAGCTGTCCACTTGTATGCATCTGTGATTGAAGGAGATCACTTTCCGCATCGTATCCACTCAAACTCACCTCACCTGTCGGATCCCAATTACTACCTGCAACTAGTCGCCGTAGAATCATCACAATTTCGGACTTTCAAAAACGAAACTGAACCAACAATAAGGATGGATTGCGAACAGAATACATGAATTGAAGTGTATTACTGCGTGCACTGCATTCACACACACAATGACAACAACATCGATCTATTAGATAATAACGAACCGATCTCGTGCTCATCCTCATCCAAATCGTCCTCATCACCGCTCATCGCCAAATCATCATGAAGGTGATCGATCACTTCGTCGTCTTCATCTTCTAAAACCAAATTCAACGCAATTTTGTCAAGTTTAATCTCGATTAAATCAATTCAATTCGGTCCTTCATATGCACATCTGTCGCAATGTACTCGCGCATAATAACATCTCGAACTGATCTCAATGATTCAATCAATGGAATGATGATACCATAATCCGTAGCAAATAAATCGGCAAATCCAATTCAATATAAAATATAATCTGGCTCAGTTCTCATTTCTCAACACATATGTTAGTAAACACTTTCAGATAAAAGTGAAGAATGTTTTTGAGCATCATCGCCAGCGTTCAAAGCAACCGACACGTGGAGAAAACCCCTATTGGGTATTGATCCCTTAACCTATCAGACTCCGATCAAACGCTTTACCCACTGAGCCATAGCGTAACGCATCCTAATTTTATCACTTATGCAGGTACAATATAAAATCAGTTTTTTAACAGTTTAAGATCAGTTTAACAATTAAAATCAGTTTTAACTACATCACTAAATCGACCCAACAGCTTACAATCAGAACGAATAAATCTTTCTATTCCCATAACCAAACAAGCAACTTAATTAGATAAAATCGAAAGCAATATATGGCTATTGCTGAAAAACTGCAACAATGTAAACACTTCATTCCCTTCCGAGTCAATCTATCGAATGGTACGATTTTCTTTTGTACTTTGTTGAAGTTACTGATTGTGAGTGTCAACTATGAAATGATTACGTTTATACCTAACCACTTCTAACGATGTGAGTGCTGAGAAAAGAATTTCGAAGCGTTCTGCAAATAACACAGTTCCAACTTGATTAGAATGCTGAAGTGAACAATAAACTATGATAAAATAAGTGAAGAGAAGCACAACAAACCCATGTCCTCTTCTTTGATATTCGCAATTCTCGTGGTCGGTGATACCACTTCGCCTTCGTCCATCGCACTACTTGCCGCGATTGATTCCACATCCGCATTATCATTTAATGTCGCTTGAATGTTCGACTCAAGTTCATTTAACTGCTCTTTCCTTGCCTTAATTAGAATTTATCAATTCAGTGCGGTGGTATCACCTCATCAATTGTGTGACGAAGTCGTAAAGAACAAAAATCAAGAAACTGTCAAACCGTAAAGACTTCAAAACGCACCTCAATCATTCTTTCAGCTAATTCACAAATTTCAATCGCCTTCGTTGTGTACTGAGACGTTTCTGGCGGTCCATTATACAGTTCACTATTTATTCGAATCTGAAAAAAAAGAAAATCAGCGCAATATCGAAGTACTTTTACACTCGTTCCTAGATATTTGAGATCCACTTTTGTCTCGATAAATTTCATTGAAAAACAATGATATCATTCCATTTAACTTCTCGAATTTACAATACTCAGTGTGCAAAACGCCAGAAAATTTCTTGGAATTCCAATGATATATTAAATTCAAAACATATCTCCAAATACCACTGATCGTTATCAGTGGTATGAAAACAAATATGAAAAAGCATCGCACCTGATGTATATCATTACGGAACGCTTCAATAGTAGTATAACGATGCTCCTTGATATTTTGCTCCATGGTGCCCAAATCCATAGGACGCTCAATCTTTTTATAGTAAGACGGAACCTGGAATATGTCACACGATAAACAATTAAAATATGCAGTCAAGCCTCGAAAATTTCCTGAATAATTTGCCAAAATTATTTTCTTCCTTCTCTCTTTTGTTTACAGAATAGACTAATTCAAAAGCTCAGATGAGTTAACATTCGTTTCATTTCAAAAATCAACACATAACTCAAGCTAGTTCCCTACTGCCCGGAGAAATGAAACATCTACTCGATACTTCTATCAATCTCGTTTACCCCTATACCCATCGATATGCAAGGAGACAAATAACAATAAATAACGACAAATTGGCCCGATTCTCACTTTGCAATAACTGCGAGCAATCACTTCTCAGATGAAAGTGAAGAATTTTTGATTATCACTGCCAATTAGAAAGAAATTTGGAACTTTTCGAGTAGTTGTGTGCTAGGTGATAAAGTTATCATTTTGCTAAAATTTATCTCTAAAAACTACTCAATTAAATGTTAACGAGCAAACGGAGACAATAAACTGAACCTTCTTCGCATCCACTTTCGTATGAAACGCAACGCTTTTGGGTAGATTCTTGCATTCTTGAATAATTTCATTGAGTATGAATGAAAATCCGATGATATCATTATCATCCAGCAACGGATTAATCGCCTTTTCAAGTGATATCAATTTTGGTTCACGTTCCATTAATCGCAGTGATGCCACTTCGAACACCTGAAAACAATACTTAACTCTTCACAACTGACAATTACGCATTCAAATTTCAGTCAATACAATTTCATTTACTAAGAAACACGTTCAATCCTGTCTAGTACGATGTTCACCAAAGGATACAAATTGCTCCAATCATTTATCACTTCATATAACCAGTGCTAACTACGACCAATCGATTGAACAGACCTGTCTTGCAGCTTCAGTGATAACATGATTATCACCGTTATAAACACGCGAATTATCAAGCATTTGTTTGATATCCGCAAGAAACTGACGTCTCAACTCGTATTTGTTTTCGGAAATCTTCTTCTTGATTGTTTGCATATCCATCGGATTCTTTATGATCGTATAATAGTCTGGTACCTTAACATTCATATAACCATAAAACAATTATCTGACTTCCGGTTACCATTATCTCACACAACACCAAACTACAATTCACACTTGTAATTCGTAGGAGAGGAGCGCGTGAGAGAACTACATCAGAACACATTAACTTTTTTACATACAGGACTTTTATAGCTAATGCTTGACAATGAATGAACTGAGACAGTGAACATTATAGCGTACGATCCATTTCAAACAATTAATTTATGTCCCTTTTACAGAGAACGATTCATCCTCTGTTGCGAAATCCATCTCCCTACTCTTAAAAAGGAACTGATGGCAGAACAGGAATATTAGTGAGCAACTAAGACTTTAGAGTGCAGACCTTTTTGGCGTTGACAGGGAACATTAAGTGCTCGGTACCAGGAAGAGCACGTAGATCACTGAAGATTTCGTTCAGTTGGATTGACATTGATACCTTAAATGAGCATATATAAAAAGGAATACAAAAGCACAAAAGCATAAAAAGTGATGCAGTATTAGTCACGTTATTGATAACCAATGAAGCAAAACTGCGTAAATTAGCAACCAAAGATATCTATTCGTTGTCTGGTTTGGCCTGATTCGAATTCAAATTCATTTCTTGAGAGTAAAATAGTCAAGAAATGTATGGAGTGAATGAGTGTTCCCATCGCACTACGACATTTCAAAAAATATTGACGCTGTAATCCTTGTAACGACCGTCATTTAGCGACAGTTCCCGGAAATAATGCCTAAAATCGAACGACATACTCTTGGGTCAGCTCTCCTTCGCTGAATCGACTTCTGCGGTCCATACAAATAATCGTCCATATCAAGCGTTGAACGTCTTCGACTCGACGTCGTACTAACTGACGTTCGCGATTTACCTTAAACCGCATTGTTTGCTCAGTTCGTTGATAAACAACAATTTCAATATGCAAAATACCGCATCTTCCTATGATACCGAATCACAAAAAACAATACCACAATACCGTATCTTCTAAAGTTCTAATTAAGAATAGACCGAATCGACACAATACACTATCGTCCAAAACACCCAGTTTAAATTCAAAACCAGAGGAAACACTAAAAATGCATCGACAAATTGCGTTTGTCTATTACCTACTACCGTCAATTCTTAGTGAATTTATCCTAAACCAAAGCAAGAATATCACTACTAACTGGTGGACGGCTGCAACTCGCCGATTTGTTGCAGATCGTCTTCACTGTCCACATCGTCATCATCTCGACCGTGCACCATACCCATTCCTTCTTCTGGTTCACCACCCGCTACAGTTGAAACGTCATCCTCTTCCTTGATTTTCTTATCGCCGACAATCAGCTCTCGAGGGATATGTAACCTAAACTCACCATTCAGCATAACCTATTCAAATCAAGAATAACAGCAACCGTTGTGATCACACTTAAATCAGTCAAAACCAACCGAACAGCATTCTTCTTCATCATTTCACTATGTGCGTATAACTTCCTCGATATTTTCAATTTAGTTCCTTCAACGGCGATCAATTCACCAGAAGGCACAGCCATTTTTTCGAGTTGCTCGTCTGTCAATGCAACCTATAAAAAGCCACAACAAAATTGTCAGCAATAAAAAGCGTCCGTGGCAAACCTCTACTAAAATGACCACAGAATGCTGATCCAACTTTGGAATTGGTAACAGTCAAGTTTCATTGGAACGGCGGCTTCACATTTCGTAAGGAGGAGATGAGAAAAAATACACAATTTTAAAATCCAAAACACAAAAAACGAACCGGATGTATATCGGCGACGGTCTTTGCTGGTGTCTTGGATGAGTCTTTACCGTACAGAGGACAATTCTTATTGGTTTTCATATGACCCGTTCCATGACATGCGCTACAACGCATTTTCAGCAAATTCGGCTTTATCGGCACCGGTTTCTTCTCAGCCGCCGGTTTCGCCTGCAGATTGAACGCATACTTGAAAAATTCGAATGGAGAGAGGAAACTAAAAGTTGATGATGTGAAAACGTTGATGTACCTCTCCACTGGAACTTCCTACTCACACAAAAACAAAATTTGTGATTTTTATAAGTGCACTGAACAATCTGATGCAAATACAAACGAGTAAATATACCCGGTTGATTGGTTGTCCAATAGGCACACCATGGAGTTTTGCTTTCAGTTCATTGCGACGAATCCTTCGCAGTTGATCTTGTAATCGCCTCTTCTCCTTCCGTCTTTCCTATAACAAACTATACATCCAACAAAACAACATTTGTGACAAATAACACAACGATCAGTTGATTGAACAACATTAAATGTAAATATTTCTCGAAAGCAAATATTCATTCCATACGACACGTCGCTAATAAACCTTACAAGTTTCTGCTTTTAGTCTGATGGTTCTTCTTTAAGTCGCTATTCGACAGCAGTCTCTTTCCGAAACATTGAGCGTTGATAATAAAGGAAAGAGCAAAAGACTTCAGATCAAACCTCTTTGTATTGTTCATCCATCTGTGCATAGACCTGTATGAATGTATTATCACGAGTGGTTCGAATACGAACGTATGCTTCGATTAACTGCGGTCTTGTGATCACTTCAACCCGTGTCTGAAGATCGTTTAACATTCATGAAACGAAGAAGCAGAGTATTGATGCTTTATTCCGCTGCTTATCTTCAAGTGAAACTCATCGAAGTGAATGAGAGAACAAATTTTGCGATCGGTATTGCATTGAACAAAACAAACCGATTCCACTCCATCGGGACCTTTGAATGTGCGATAGATTTTCAGTTTGCGTGGTCCATTACCACTCAACATACCGTGATTCGAATCCTCGTTTGCTACTGATGGTTCTTTCACTGTAATGTTGGCAATAGAGCAATAACAATGACAATGACAATCACCTAACAATAACAATAACAATCAAAACAATAATACAGTTACGATGTAGCACATACTCAAACGGAAAACACTAACGAGGTTCCTTGGTTTGGTCCTTTTCGGGTTTTGGTGTACCTGTACCAGAACTAGCGTCACCCGACAACATTTTCTGCAGTGCTTTTCGTTCTTTCTCTTCTTGTTCGAATTCCAATTTCTTCCTCTCAACAGCTGATAGTCCTTTTTTACCTGAACAATGACAACAACTCGTATGAGCAAACATTTGAGCACAAATGCAACAAAAATTCAACGATCACCTTCAAAAATCATCGAAGGGCCGATTCGATACATTCAAAGAAAAGGTTCTTCCGACTAAAAGACTTTTAAAAAAAGCATCTCGCTCTTTAAGGAATAACAAAATGTTCGCACCTTTATTTGCAGCAAGCATACTCTCCAGTTTAGTGGCCAACTCCTCGTTATCTGAATCCTCGCCACTACTACCCTCGTCTGTACTCATTTGATCGGGATTCGACAGTGTTCTGTAAATCGCTTCCGTAAAATTTCTCTTACAACTCGCATGGTAATGAACACACCACGCAAACAATCTGAGCACGCTTAATCAGCACTGAAGTGCAAAATTTTTCAAATTTTGGTAATTCCACATCGAATCTCATAATCAAACACCATCCAGAAACAATCGGATAAACAGGTCACATGAACGCGACTGATTGATTGCGCTTGTAGCTTACCGGATGGGTTACGATTCAAAACTAAACACTCATTCAAATGAGGCACTTACTGGAGCACATGCTACAATCTTCCGCCACGCCATAAAATATGAGACCAATTTAGAAACTGATTAAAGAATATTTAAAAAAAAACATATTTGTTTGCGTAAAAAGCCTTTCACATAATAACAAACGGCACTCACTGATTCTGTAAGTCGAATATACGTTGACAGAATTTTTTGTACTTTTCCTGCATATCAGCAAAATTGAACCGAATATTGCCACGTGCAAATCGTGCCATACCTTCAAAAAATATTCATCTCATAACAACACGACAACCCTTCTTCCAGTGGCGACTCGCAACAACAATTTTATCGTTCAACTCTATACCAATAAATAAACCAACAATTTCAAAAAATAATATCAGTGATTCACCAGAAAAATCCGATCTCGCTTTCGCTGCTTGTGTTGACAACGTTCGAATAACGTCAATGATTTCCCATCGACTCAATGAATTGATCTAAAATTCATATCAACACATTCAATCCTAAAATAAACATTAAGTAAAAAATGTGCTCATTGCTCTTACTCACTTCTTTATCACAAATCTAACCAAATACAACTGCTAATAAAATTGATTTCGAACTTAAGATCAGCACTACGAAAAAAGAAATTCTTGAAACTTTTTGAATACACGAAATATGATCAAGCAAGAATGAACGATGTGCACGATTACTGCTCACCTCCTCTTCGCGCACACCATAATCACGACAGATTTCTTTCGCTTCTTTCAATGGCAACTTCCTCAGATCAGCATTCGTTCCGGTCACTAAACGTTTCGGCACGTTCGGTACTTCCTCCTGACAATTCAACGAAACCATATTAACAACTCCAAACCTACCTTCAGCAAAATCAAAACAACTGCAAAATGCAACATCAAACAGTCGCACACATTACGTCTTCAGTGTACCACTTTAAAGAAAAAATTCACATTTCAATGTATCCAAAAAAAATAACACAATCAATTTCACTTCGTCTTTCAAAAGCGCAAAAAATAACCTTCGCTTTTTGGGGCTTAGCACTAACTCGCACGTATGAAAAGCCCTCGCCACACCCGGTCGGGTCGGCAATACCCGTTTGGTCCAATAGGCATTTGCCTTTCATCGACGATATATAGGCACGGGTGGTATTCCACGGAGCACATTTTATCTGAAATTTTATCGTGCCTAGTAAACAATCACTTGACTGCAAACACAAAATACAATGAATATGATCGATCTGAAATATTCGAACAAACTTATACACGTTACACTTGAGTATAGCATATCGCACTCTGCAACGTTCTTAAAACTGAATGTCAACTCTCAAACGAACTAAACAAAGAAATAGATTCATTCAAATAGATTCAATAGACTTACTCAGTCTAGATTCATTTCAGGTGAGAAATTTAATGATCAGAAATGAATGCAATGAATACGCAGAGACTCAAGAACTTGTAAACTTCGACGTCACAACAGTGAATACGATTTTATCAATCAATCGCTTGTTATCTCCAGCAGTCACAAGCGTCATTGACATAAATCGAAACAATTTGATATAATTCAACTAGCACCCACCTCATCCTCAATTGTCACTTGATCATCCGAATCATCCTCATTTTCGGGAGTGAAAAAATATTTTTCGCCGTAACCAGCATCCTAAAACGAGTTTGAATGCAAAGGATCAGCGTGTAACACCACACCATCGTTTTTGACATATTCAAATATCGAGAAACGATAAATATAATAACAGTGCAAGTGACCTTAAGACGTTGTTCAGCTGCCAGCATACTGTACTGCGCGCAGCACATCTCCGGTGTTACCATCGCCAAAACCTCCTCTTTACTCGGTAAACGAAAATCATTTCTCAGCACCTACAGAAATATTAATGGCCCTTGTGATAATTTATTTAATAAACACTCCTTAGTTAAAACCTGTACGAATGAAGTTTTTTGAAATCTTCGATTTTCTTCCACCAAAAAAATTTGAAGTACATTCGAGTCACATATCGACGAGTCGTAGACAAAAGAATCAAATTATTGTGGCTACCTAGCAGTATATGCTAGCGCTGCTCCTAACTGATCAGCAATATTCTTGCCATCCCACTCAATCATCAAAATAATCCTACAACAAACCACCAACCCAATAATTCTGATCAGGTCCTTGACCTAACCGCTTGAAGTCTGAACACTGTTTCAAACGTTTCCGCACGGAGCTTTCCGCGTAATGCGGGAATGCTGCTTTGATATCTTCCATTTTCAGTCTGCAACGCAATAAAAACTTAGACATCAGCAGTAATACAAAAACAAGAAACAAAACAACGTAAGTTACCAGTATCGATGGCAGCAGATACAGGCTCAACAGTATAAACAAACCTTCTCGGAGTTTGATCACTGGCCCAAAACAGTCGATAAATATACGCAAGCAGGAAATCGCGAACAAATACCGTGGCTCGTTTAGAGTTTGGACTTGGCACTTCGTACAGTGGGCATTCTTGTCCTACCAAAAACAGCGTTGGACAACGTCGAATGAAGAATCTGAAATAAAATTTTCGTGTAAAACCAAAATCTGGCCATATTGTGAGGGTAAAGAAAGAGGATCGAATATGCGCACGATGATTGTACATAAAAATTGTGACCAATTAATAAATGTGAATATATGTCACAGTGTCACAAACAAACAAAAAAAAAATACCCTTGTTTCGTTCGAATCAGAAGGTAATCGGTTCGATTCGGCTCATGCTTATAGATTGGTGCTCGATAGAGGTTGTTTTCCAACGATTGCAGACCTTGACCGGGCGTTAATGAACCCAAAAACGGTAGAGTATGTGTGAATGCTGTCTCACCAAATTCATATTCCGGATCTGCTTCTTTACCAGCTTTCTGAAAAGTTTCACTCGAATCATGAAAAACTATTTATTTGATCGTATTCTGTTCGCAGTTGTCAACTAACTTAAAATAGTTGTGATCCATTCAAATTCTAACCAAAAATAGAACAAATTGAGTTTAATAAGTTAAATCAACGAACGCTTTCGAATATTTCATTTCATAACTTACTAATGTCTCTATGCATATTTGCTTCAAGAACATACATAAAAAATTCAGATGAAGTTTGATATAAGAAAAGAACCGACCCGTTTGTAATAGTTCCGAATTTTGCTAGCCATACCCGGCTGATTGAGCAATGGCGGATGTTCCTCAGAATATTCCATCAACAACAGTGTTCCATCTTTTCCCGATAAGTCCTCCACATCGCGCATGAAGAATATCTCACCACCTCCTTCTGCCGCCTTCTGCTTCTCTCGAAGCTGAACATCTCATAAGTCACACACAAAAAAATACATTTACAATAAGACAATTCTCTAAAGTTATATTCATATATAAGCGTACACACTGAATATTCGATTCATTCCCTCACATCTGCTCTGTGTACGTGCCAATCTCATGGAGACTGACACAACACGGGAATGCCGTTTTATTATTTTCAAACTATAGTTCGCGAATTTAAAATGATTTTCTTCTCGTTAAATTTAATTAAAAATGTAACTCAAGTGAACATTTGCTGAAGGGAATGAATGCTTTCGCAGTACACGCATTCTCAATAAAAGCTGTCATAATGTCACTCACCTCTTCTTTCTCCTTGATGAGTTTAGTGAGCGTTTTGATGGGTACGTATTTCGTGCCAATAGTGCGCAGTATTCGTTTTGGCAGTGGTAAACGATGATAGTGTCGCAATTTGAACGGATTCAAATGAGTAGGGAAGAAGGTACGGTGTATATTCTGCGCTGGTATTGAGTGCTGGATTAGTGAACCGCTTGAGATGTTGCTCACACTTCTGAAACACAACGCCATCGATGTTACCGAACAACGCGATCGTATGAAACGATATGAGTTTAAAGAGCAATCGATTGGTTTGTGAACTTGAAAATATGATGATAGCATATCGCCTTTCAACTAACCTTCCGGTATTTTTTGGCAAATAGTATTCATCGTTGCTCAAATTGAACGGATCCTTATCGGTCAATTGCGCCATTGAGCTTTCCATCTGCTCGTCCTCTTCTTGCTTCTGACGTTGCTGCACTTGACCCAATATCATTTTCGACTTCTTCGTAAACTGATGCTCCTCAATATTATATTAAATTATACGATAAATATAATTTTATCGTTATTCGACAAATAACAGATACGATAACGATAATGATAAGAACAATGCGAAATGAAACGAAAACGTTCTCACTTTTCGATCGAATGGCTTCGGCGCAGGTGTGCCGTCAGCATCCAGCGGTTTCTCCTCTGGTGCCTTGTCTTCGGGCATGCCGAAGATCTTCGGATCGTCATGATAGTCCAACGTTAGAATGTGCGGTTCTGAAATCAGAATTTTCTAACTGTTCGCCGCTCACTTCTCAATCAAAGTCAGCATCGAATTTGTTTCATTTCGCTCGCTATCACTTAATCACAATCACATTAACAAGAGGCGATTTTGGACATCACCACGGAGAATAGTGACGACACATGCAATTAATTAACACCATCCATACCTGGAATATGTGTCATGTTTTCCGAATCCCAAATAATATCGTCCTCCCATCTGGTATTGATTAGATCATAATTGTCCATTGGGAATATCGAATGCGCCATAGTTGGCTCCTTCGGGAAATCTGCCTCACAAAGTTTTTAGCGAAAAAATTTCACTGCCAAATACTTTCGTAAGTTTTATTCAGTCATTTATTACAAACTTCTTTGAACAAAAATTTCGGTCATTCATTTTTTTTTCACGAAAAGAGAAATGGAATGAAACTGTTTCTTCAAAGAAAAAAAAAACAGACTAAAACTACCTAAGTCAGCCATCGCTCGAGTGGGTACAACTGTGCCTGGCTTAGCAAACATTTGCTCGAATGCATTACTCTTTACTGAAAATTGAACCAGCAAAAAGTTGAACAAAAAAAAAAATCGATCCAAATCTCCGATGAAACGATCAAATAAATATTCATTTGTTGTGAGCAAAGAATACACTGATGACAGCGCGAAAATGCAAACGTCAAATGCGTTTTTCCTCAACGACCGCGCTTATAAATTGAATCCAGCGAAAACACTGCTCTATCGCACATAAAACATTCTGCTTAATGAACTTAATTATTCTGCGAATAAAATTACTGAAATCGCAGAAAACACACGACTTACATGCAGCCAAGAATGATTCGTAATTTCGTGTTTGTTGTGTTGGCACCCATCCGTACTCCGGTAATTTACCACTTGCTAATCGTTTCAGCACCTGAAAACTACATCCGTTCCTATCCTCTCATATTTATATCTTTTTCTTGATGATATTTTTGAGATGTCCCAATTCTCACATGCTCGTAAATATTTTAAGAATTCCTTCGAGATGCCTTTCAAGAGTTGATTTTCACGAGAAATTCAACGTTTCGCACCAACGGCTAGTGAGATACAATGCATATGGGATATTCTGAATGAAAGAATATCTGCATCATTCTGAATGATGTTTTTGCAACAGCATTCATTTTGTTCTCTGAGAAAAAGTGGTATAAAATCCATAGCGTAATATTATCATGCAACAGATGACAAATCAAAATCCATAAATGTTTCGAGAAGATGACAACTCAAAAAGAGACAATTCAGTAAAGCAAAAACAAACCTGTGAACGAACTTGTTCACCATCAATTATTATATCATCCTCCCAACGCAGTAAATTCACCGGTAGAAATGTCTCCGGGGGAAACGGATCCGCTGCGGCCAGTCCTTTCTCTTTCTCATCGTCTGTTTTCTCCTCCTTTATAGCACTCTTCGAATGCGCCTTCGTCTTAAAAAACCGTCATCAGTTTAAATTAAAACAATGATAAGAATCAAACAACACAGAAAATAGTAGGAATAAATACAAAAAATATCGCATCATCTTATGCGTTGATCTTAACAAAGAACAAACATAAAATATTACTGCAAAAAACTGATGATTCGGAAATCCAATTAACATTGTTGCAGCATCACTTTGCAATAAATTTACACAAATTGATTTGATCAGAACAATCAGACCAAATTCTAAAGACAATGCAATTCCAATTTATCACCTTTTACAATATCATTCATAAAGATATTCAAAGATAAGAGAAACTAACTTCACGCTTAACTTTAAAACCGTAATCGAAATGCATCGGATTTGCTGGAAGATTCATTCGATCATACCATATTCGTGCAGGACCGTACCTTCAATATCACTCTCTGATAATAGCACTCAATCATTCCTCCGCTTTCCAATTCAGTCAAACATCATATACAAGCAAATGCTAGTCATCAGAGTAAAAAAATCATCAGAAGAATCCATTTAAGGTGTTTAACCCTTGTGAAGGGATGGATACATCGCGAATTCCTTTCGAATGTTTAACGCTAAACGGATCAAGCGAACCAACAAAACGTGAACAAACCTCCACGGGGGAACGTCCTCATCATCCGCATCCCCACCGCTCTCTTTGCCGATCGCTTTTGTATTCGACGGTTGCATCAGCAACACCTCATCGCTCACCTGGCATTCATCTGCTGACGGCATCGGACCGAACGTCAACTCGATACCTTTCGATTCTTCTCGTTTGCCGTCTTCTTTTGAAGTGCTCCCCTAAACAAAACTTTCACTTGATCACTTCGCATTAAGATGCTCGGTAATGAGCACTTAATCATATTTTAATAACAACTGCTAACAATAATCAGCACCCGAAATTGCTCACCACACCCTTCCAATCCACAATGCCACTAAGCGGGAAACTATTTTCGAACGAAACATTTTAAAAAAGAATGTAATTCAAACGAGATGCTTAAAAATAAATCTTAACCCGACACATGTCCCGTTCATTGCTACTACTTAGTAATGAATTTTCAAATCTGTAGCGGAACTGAAATTTTAAAAAAAAACCTTTTCTGCAGTTTCATCGGTTTCTGCGTTTCCTTTGTTACTATTCGTCCCGTTCGATGCAACCGCTGAACTCTGAAAGTGAAAATATCACTGACTTTATCAAACTGATATCGTTCACTTCCTTTTCTAACCACTCAGCACTTCCTTGAGAATCGACGAATCGAGGTGTAATCAGAAAGATTCTTCAGCGAAACAACTCACCCCGCCACGAAAATTCTTTAACGGCCACCAAATTTTTGTTTTCGATGTCGACTTGATGTTTGAACCAAAAATGCGTGAAAAACGCAAAATACCATCTGAAGAATAGTCCGGAAAGAACTGCCTGAAATGAGGAAACATTCAAAGGAAGCGTTTTGCTTAAAAAGTTATCGCCCCTCAAAACAATTTGCAAATATCTGAATGATATAAAAAGCGCACTGCAACTTTACTCACTAAACTGAAAAAACTATTCCAACTGACAATCAGCAAAGCACCGGCCGATATTTTGCTGTTCAGAAACTTGAAACGTATTCAGATATAACACAAAAAAAGAGGGATGAATAATGAGCAGTGATGATAATGACAACAGTAACAGCAATATTAATCTCAATAATAATCACACCTTGGATCAATTTTATCGAGTTCAGGATTCTGAAGGATACCCGCGAGTGGTGCATCGTCACGTTGCGATGGTGGTATGAATGGAGGTTCTCCGGAACGCTCTGAATTGAGAAAACAAAAATGATGAACTTTTAGTATGCTTTGACTTGTTTATTTCGTTTCATTGCGATCAGAATTTGCAAATTTCTTTGCAGCGTTCTGATATTACGATAGATATTCACAAATTTGTTGAAATAAGATCCTAATCAATTCCGTCACAATTACAAATGCGATCAGTCATTTCATAATAGAAATTTTCTAACCGTCAACAATCGGTTCATATTCGACATCGCCATCGACATTATCGCCCTCATCATCTGCTTCTCCATCCGAGTCATTCAATAGTTCAGGATGCCGCACGTACCATGCTGAATTTCAAATTCGCAATTAACAACTCTTCTAACGATGAACACAATCTATGATAAGATTCGCACAGAAACTGGCAATGTTTCTTGCGGTCATCATCTAAACTGTTACTATCACAACCAATGTTTGCATGCTTATTGAAACTGTTACTCTACTAGCATTATTAATGACACATCACTACATTTCCTCCCTTCATCATTCCATCATTTGCACATTATTACTAACAGCACTACTATCACTATTATCACAGGTACCATAAAGAAATGCCTAAAGGCACGTTGAACAAGCTTTAAAAATTGTACTCCTCCCATCAACATAAAAATTAAAAACAAGCAAAATATTACAATGACTATTCACTCGTACTACTTTCATACGAAAAAAGTGATTTCAACATCGCCTTTAATCTATGAAGATAATATCACAGATAATTAAGGTAATCAAAACAACAACACAAGAAAAGTTAAAAAAGAGAACAGAAGTACAATAACTAACGCTGATTGTTCGCAGATAGATGTGTTTTAAAGTAATCGTTATCGTCGTCACCATCCGATTCAGAAAGAGCCTCTTCTTCTGCACCATTATTATCTACCTTCTCCACTCGATCATTATCGCTTCTCGTCGCATCCTCCCGTCCATCTCCCGCTTCAGTCATACTCACCACATTATCATTGTCATTATCATCACGATCCCTCTCAATCTCATCATTTTCTTGTGCTTCTTGAGACCGTTCACTGCATTCATTGTTTGATCCTGAATGGTCGCTTTTCATTTCGTTTCGATTTTATTCATTCGATCTCATTCCATTCATCGCTATTCTAATGCTCTTACAAAGGGAACAACTATGTCGGTTAGAATTACGTAGTGTGCACTGAGACGAGAACATCGCCAGTCCTTTCTCAATTTTAGAACGCCTTCATTCCGAATAAAATTATCCTGATTTTGATTCCAAAAAAAAGAGGTTACAAAACCATTCTAATGGATGATCATCGTAATAACTAAATGCCTCACCTCAGAGCTCGCAGTTAAACGAAAAACAATGCGACAATCTCATAACATAAAAATGAGAACAAACAGTAGGGCTAATATTCCATAGCAAAGCACTATTAAAGAAATATCACAACAAAACAAGATACCAATTGAATGCACAGGAGATTCGGCCGATTCAGAAGACGACGGGTAATAATCTTCCATACGCGCTGTGAATATCTGATGAGAGACTTGTTGCGGGTTTGATTTACCCCAACAAGACAACTGAAGGTAAATATTTTGAAATTATTACTATGATAAATATTAACATCATGACGTTAATATCACGGCATTTCTTCAACGACATCATCGCTACTAGCATCTACTTGAATTGAAACAACCAAAAAAGACTGCTGAATATTAGAATCCATCGATAATATAGCGTCAATAAAACTTGCTGACTTCAACCTACGAAGTTGTTTCTTCGGAAATGCTTGAGAAATCATGAAAGGCAATTCAAAGTTTTCATGAAAAGCTTGCTTTTTTTACCAACAAGTTTTTCGATCCTGGCTGTTGATGAAAGAAGAATTAACGGTACGTTGAATTCATTTTGCAGTGACAGGGTAATACGCCTGCTGCACTCCCAACAAATAGTCCAACCCTCATTACGATCATTAAAGTTACCAAATAAGCCAAACCGAATTCGACCAGTCGTTCCACTAACTTGCAACACGAATGAGAAGAAACGCGTATTCTAATTTTTCATAAAGCAACAAATTAATGAAACTTGTAGCGTTTCCATGGTAATTTCTTTGAAATCAACAGCGATTTCATCTTATATTTGCATCAAATTTCAGCAACCTGTCATTAATCAAATTACATGAACGCAACCACTCCACAAACACCTGCGTCTGCATGTGTGACAATTCAGATTAACCATCCAACTGTACGGAGTAAGTCTGTCTTCAAAGAACCTTAACATCTTTATTTGCATAGTCTATGAATGCACTATAACAAATATAATGCCAACGGTAGTCATAGCAATTACATCCTCAAACACCAAACGGTAATCCACTCATATGTGAATCATGCAAGATCCAAAAATGTACGTTACAAGACGTCTTCAAATGAATAGTCAAATTCCCAAAAATAGTATTTCGAAGCGCCCGTTGACCGATTCGTATATTGAGTGCACAAGAAATGCCACTCTCCAAAAAACTTTTAGAAATGCGAATAAGAAAACTCCTCCTTCGGTAAACGTTTGATTGATCAGCTATACAAACCAAACGCTACACTTACCAAGAAAGTATACACTCACAAACGACACGACCAACGGGATGGAGGAATAATTCCGCTGTCAGTGACACTATGAAACTCAGCTTGAAATATCGATAAACCTTCTGAATACCATGTGCCGAGATGAAACACCGCCAATACCACAGTGGAAGATATTTCGAACAGACTCGATAAAGAAAAAAAATCCACTCGAAACGTTCACTACATAAACAGATTTGGTACGCAGATAAACTCATGATCAAATAAGATACAATGAATGACTTGTTGATGAAGTGAACGAAGAACCGTGAGGCAATCTAATTATTTATTCAAATATAGGTATTAACAATATTAATGTGCTAATATTGATAACGATAATAATAATAATCACAGGTTATCTATCTATACAAATATTCGGACTGAAGGTTTGCAGCCAATTCAGGCTCCCATCGATCTCCATTCAAAAGCAATTTCTCTTTGTTGTACAGCAATTCTTCATGTGTTTCGGTTGAGAATTCGAAATTCGGGCCCTGCAATTAATCTTGTTAACACTTCCTACAGGTATTGCTCCAACTGGCAATTTTTCAATCAGTGCTCCATGAATACCAAAAGAATTCATTTTTGGTCTTACAGTTAAAATTGACATAAAATTCTCTCATACTATATGTGAGGAAAAATAATATATCTCAGTGAAAATCCAACGTATCTCTAGTATCTGCTTTCACAAATCAGCCGCTTACATAAATTTAGCATATTAGCACTACGACGACGCTTACAACTATTATTCTTGGCAAAACAAACATTACATAATTTCAGAGGATCGCTTTTGATCAACGTCCGCATTGTTTATGCTTAATGCCCCACATGCACATGAAAAGGCTCAGCTGAAGTATGGGCTTGAACCTGCTTTAATATCTATTCAAAACCCATTTATCAAATGTTTGGCACCCAAAAAATGGATACTAAAATCGAAATTTTGGACAATCACAAGTGCGAAGTAGCTTGCGACCTCAACAATGGCATCGACTGGACATGCTTCTTGGCACAAGCCACAGTAGATACACTTTGTCATATCGATATCATATCTCGTTGTACGACGACTGCCGTCCGGTCTCGTTTCAGCTTCGATTGTTATGGCCTTCAACAGCAGTTAAATTAACAAAGTCAGTGACACTGGCTGATTGAGAATTGCATAAAACTACAGTAAAAATGTTGATATAGACCCCAGAATCGTATACAACCGTCCTCTAACATTCAATGAAACAGTATATTCGATATGAAACTTCGATATACACTCTAAAATGTCAAACGGAACAACCTGAGCGGGACAAATTGCCTCACAGAGTTTGCACGCAATACATCTCTCCTCTCCCGATGGATATCTTCTCAGTGCATGTTCTCCACGAAATCGTGCACTCAAAGGTCCCTTCTCAAACGGATAATTGATAGTTGATGGTTCCATGAAGAAATGAGCCATCATTACCCCAAATCCTGAATATTGTTCATCACTTGTATACACTGTTATCGTTGAAAACTTTACTTCATTCACTGTACATCGTCCAATAATGATAGGGAGAAAGACTGAATTACTTCAAAAAATACCTCGGAAGAGTTCACTGAAAAACAGCTTATGAAGCCCGCTATTTATATCGCCCACCACCGTGCCATCAGTATCGATCGCCTCGCCAACATATTCTGTAATCCACTGTTCACTGGACGAATTTATCGGCTAAAATTTCGATAAGTATCCATTGATCAAGCAACTTACTGTAGGCGTTACGTGACGGATTGAATGCTGAAACTGACGGCGACAATCTGCTGGCAAACTGACCAACCAGAAGAGGTGAGCGAATACGAGAAAGCATCATTATACACCTGAGAAAGTGTTATCGTTATTACTTCATCAGTTCAATATTATCGCAAATTAACGACACGTATATCACGTGAATTTATGAAATGCATTCCGTTGAACTAGCCAACATACTGGCATCCCAAATGTCATTTTCCTCATCAGTCGATATCATCAAGACAAACACCGTCAATCCGCTTACAACTAACTCGATTGATCACATCATCGGAGTCAGTAAGCAAATCCAATCAAACCTATCCCTTTTCTCCGAAGATGTGATAAGTTCGATAACTGTTATCGAAAAATGCACATGCAACCTCTAAACAACTGAGAAAACAACTCTAAACAACTCGCCAAAATCTTATTTCGCCAAAAGTTTATTTCTCTAACATGCGCCTGCTGAAGTGAGCAAAGTTTTGGAAGCATGTTCGACGAACCAAAATTTTTAAAGCATACCACTTAAAATAAAAGCTAATTTCTGAATGTGAATTCGTGATGTGGTCTTTCGGTTCATCTGGATCATAACGCTTAGAAAAATCGAAGACTTAAACACCCAAAAAGCTGAAATCCTACCGCTGTAAGAACAGTAAAAAAAGTCATCGTGAAACGTTATCAGGGAAGCATTTTTCAAAATTTTCTTCTCATTTCATTAGATATTTTTTGCACTTTTCTTCGAAATATATGAGGAGAGGTGGTGAGAGGGAGCAGATGACAGAATGAACGAAGTTGTTTCGACTCAATTTCGACATTAACTTATCGCATTCCACTCGTTGATATTGATGGTCTCGTCTTCGGGGTATTGACAATAGGTAGAGGCAATCACATGTTTCATTTACTCAGTCTTCAGATTTTGTGGGGAAGGGGGAGGGTATGGGGCGGAGTAAATTTTGAAAAGTTTCGGTGACTTGTTTATACCACATCTCCGGACATATCACGTCGAAGGCCATGTGCACGAGGTATGGATTTATTGGGATGTTTTCAGTGTCTGAAAAGGTCAAGATTTGACAGGTCAAGATTTGTTTTGTCAAGATTTGTAAGTGAATCCGAGTCCAGTTATCTACTGTTATGCCCAATGTTCACAACTTCACCTCAAGCGTTCTTTCGGTTTGATGGTTCCATTAAAAGAAGAATGTGGTAAAAACTAAATATACTGAATCTGAGTAAAAATTCCCTTTTCATGCAACATGTTCGCGGATTTTGGGGTTGATAATTGAAACTTTAAAATCAGAGTCGAATTTAAACTGGAGCATACGGCTACGCTTAAGCCTGGTGCTGAAACTAAGCAAAAGCAAATCCTAAGTCTATGTCAATGTCTAGAAGGAAGGTGCGCGGCATCAGCTGTTCCGCACTCTTCTTAATTGACGTGACTATTCTTCTGTGAAACTTTGGTTCTCAATAAGCATGAGTTAATGAAGCTGTTCCCTCCCCTGCAGTTTGAGTCGAGCCCGTAACTTTTATATTTTTGGTAAGAGTAGATGATGATAACAATAATGTGATAATGAGATAACGGTGATAACATCATTAATGGTGATAATAATGTAATGACGACAGCAATATAATTACCAATTAAGATTACAATGATATAACGAAGTTTTTCGTAGAAATTAGCATATTGAAGGCACAGGTCAAATGGATGGGAATGAATTCAAATAATGTAAATGAAGCAATGAATGCAACTCGAAAAATGCATAATTCACATTGCTTGAAAAGACTAAAACAATGTTAAATTTGATTTGTCAATGGATGGTGAATACTGATACAAAACGTGACAATACAATCTACAACTCTCGTTAGCGATGAGACATACGTTTTTGCATTCAATTTATGAATTTTTTTGCAATACTCTCCATCAAATTTTCTACCTATAAATCGCATCCCTCAGCTTTGGTTTTAATTTTGCCACCTAATCGTTATATTACGATTGTTTCAGAACGATATGCATTTATCCTTCCAGTGTATTCATGTGGTATTGAGATTATTCGACGCATTTTAGCTCATAATGCACATTTTCGAAGGATTGAGGTAAATAATATATAGCAGGAGTGAAATATACGGTGTGATACTAAGCTGAAAGATTGGCTGGTACAAACGTGTAATAGTCATTGAAATAGTTAACGAAAAACTTCAGTCGATAGGATCAATCGAAAATTTAATGGAACTTTTGTAGTATTTCTCCTTTGAAATTGCAGTGCAATAAAGCATTTATCTTCAGTACGAGCGTAAGATATTTTGGAGATTGTTGGAAATTGGTATCTCTTAATCGATCTGATGCAACTTTTGAATCATTCACAAGCAGAAGTTTCTGACAGGAAAAGAGACAACATCTAAATTAATGAAATCCTGCATTCATTCTTTCATTTAATAAGTGCTCTTATAAGACTGCCCAAAACTGAGCTTTTATATCTTCTCAGAATGTCGCAAACAATCGGCGCTATGCATGTTACTCACTTGAAGTGCACTCTGTTAAATTAAATTGATCAAGCAAATATGGGAAGACAGCTTTTAAGACAAAATTTTCCCTAATTAATAACGACGAAATAAATTAGTTCATCGTGGAATATTTACATATTTGGTGCGTCTAGGAAACATTTATGAATTGTTCTATCTTCATTCCAATTTTGAAGATTCAATTTTTTCGACACGGATTCCTTCAGCAGGTTGACTCCAAAATAGAACATTCAGGTCGTTACGATACTCGTTGAATAACGCCACCACACAGCCACCCCAACCCGCACCAGTCAAACGAGCGCCTAACGCCCCAGCATTCACGCACTTCTCAACCTGGAAACGGATTTTCCAAATTTCAACAGAATTAGTTGAATATGTGAAAAATGAGAAAAAAATTTGATCACTGATGAATATTCTGTTAAAAAGACGAACAAACGATGAGCGTTCATGAAAACAAACCGTTCTATCCAGTTCATCACAAGAGCATTCATAGAGATTTCGACAGCTCTCGTGACTCTCACTCATCAGTGTCCCCATCGCACGCAAATCACCTTGTCTGCATGCATATTGAAATTGCACGACTCGTAACGCTTCCGAGAAAACGTGACTTGCACGTTGTTTCAGCTTGAATTCTTGCACTGAAAATTCGCGTGCTTAATTGCGATCCAACACATGTAAACATTTATATCCGATCATCCAATTATCCATTTCAGTCAGACCTTCGGGTTGTTTCTGAAGTTGTACTTTCTTGCTTTCATTTGATTTCCGATTATATTTTGCGCTTATGGTCAATTATTTCTAAACGGAATTTCGCAAAGGCGCGGCGAAACGGTTAAATGGTGCAGTGCTTGTTCACCATATCTAATTCGTTTCAGAAGCTCGAAAAAAGTGGTGTTTTCTGAAGGTAAATGCATCAGAATGTTCAGACTTGACACGGACTCATCGTAGCGACTGGAATGCTTTATGGACACACCAGAAATTCTCACATTATATACTCCATCTACGAATGTTAATGTGCTGCTCTAAGACGGATAAATTTTATAATTGAGGTTTACTTGAACGAAAGAAAGTTTGTGACATCAAACTTTTAAAATAGATTCAAATTTCTCTAAATTACTTTCAGTGCCTTGCAAAAGCACCACCAAGCACTGCATTGAATCTTCACTATCAATAACCCTCAGTTTAGGTACTTCAGCAGGTTTGTACGAATAAGTAAATAAGGATACATGATAATATAACAGAGCGTTTAGATGCATGAATTGCTCTTCTTGAATAGCACTGTAACAAGCTTACTATTCTGAGTGTTCGCTGATAAACAAATCGTTTTGAATTCATCATCAGTGGTCTCCAACGTTTTGAGAATTGAGCTCCTCGAATAGACTTGATTCGGAAGCATATCGCCAACAACACCGATCATTTCTTGCGTCGTTTTCTTTAGTTTTTCTGCTAGATTACCCAACGTTTTTACTGATTTCCAATCATTCAAACCACTGAGTTTCGCTATCATCTGTATGATTGTATAACATTATCAGCATCAATTTGTAATATGTTCCAAAAACAGTGAAAACTGTTGCGTTACTTGTAAATACGCTTGAATTTAAGTGTTTCATCACCTTGGGTGCACTTCAAAACTTGTTCGATCTCCAAACAATCGACCAGAAGGAAGCACTTGAAAATAAATATACTTCGAAGCAAAAACCCGCTCAAATGCAACTCATACTTCACCTGTGCAGCGATTCGACACTCCACAACACGTTCGTTGAATTGTGACGTTGCAGCTTTATTCAGTGTAGCACCACAGTGCACTACGGCAAATAACGCACTTTTCGGTAATTCAACAGTTGTCCACTTGAGTGGATTAAACTCAATGAACATCGCATTTCCCTTAACAGCCAGTATCTCAATCGCTTGATCCATACCACCGCCTTCTGTTCCTATCAGATGTTCGGCACGAGCACATAATTCAGCTAATTCGGCCTTGAAACTATACTTCATCATTGCATATAATGACAGTTGAACTGCTCAAACTGCTATTAAACTGAAGCAATAATATCGTTTTTCATTTAAGATCACTGAAGAATTGATTCTATTTCTTCAGATAGTTACTTTACTCAGTTCATGGAGAAATGTTCTGCTTTTCGACCAAATAAAGGCAAATGAGTAAATTTATCAAACCAAATGAGTGCATCATAGAATATTTTATTATTAAAGTATGAGTATTCGTTCTGATAAACGTTCCCCTATCATCGATGAATGAACCACAATAAATGGTTTCTGTTCAAAAACTTCGAAAATTTTCGATGGAATTCGCGATGCCCACACCGGAATTATGATTATGGATTTGAGATTTTGTCGTTGTCACACTTAAGAAATCAGTTGCTCACCTTACTAACAACTTCAAATATTCGAGAAGAATGTGTCGCTAAGGTGGCAAGCGCAGATGCGCATACAAGTGAGCTTGAACTTGACAGACCGGCACATGGAGGAATGGAACCTGGATTATAATCAAACATGAAACGGTTAAAACAAAATCTAAACGCAACCATTCTCAGCTTCTATGAAATCTAACTGTTATCAACTTTTACTTAAATGATTCTCACCAGTATAACAAAATAAATGAACACATTCGGCACTCCAGATGACATTTCAATTGCTCGATAAAATTGCTTGAAATGTATTTGACGAAAATAAATAGCACATCAATATCGAACATCTGTTGGTGGGAGAATACCTGAGAGAAGAACGTTCAATCCGTTCGATGAAACCTTCAGTCGATCAAGCATGCCTTTCCATCCGCATAATAAATAATGATACCATTGTGGTTTATCTTGACCAATCCATTCATCGTTCAATTTATGCACGTATGGTCTATAAAAGATTCCAAATCTGATACTTCTCCCACAGACTGAATTTGAAAATTGAGCATCAAGTAATACATCGAAAAACGTACGCATATTTTTCATCGGTGTTGAAGAAAGCGATTTGTGATTTGTCACAACGCGATACAAGTAAATAAGTTGCTGCATCAGTTGCCATCGGTAAAACACCATAACCACTATAATCAATATGCTCACCTGTAATTAACGCTACTTTCGAAGCAATGAATCGACCCGTAATATGCAGTCACTTCCGTTTACTTATCTGTGTTTCGTTCAACAACACTTCAGCATTTACAAAACTGTGAATGAGTGTGTTTTTATCGATGCGAAAATCAATTCACTTTGATGAAAGTCACAGTTTCTGATTCCTAAAGAATACCGCTGTTCTGAGGCAAAATTTGTAAGATTGGATTAATTACTTTCGAAAATGTTTCAAAATAAATGCATACTGAAAATTCGAACCGATTAAGTTCACTCGTCCTGGACAACGAACAAAGTAATCGGGTTCACAGTGGAAATGCTGCTTGAAAATTGCCTTCAAATTTTCGATACTCATCTATAAATTAGTCTTCATAATACATCACCAAGTAACTGATCGTGAGATTTTGAATTCGTTTACTGCGCTATGCTCATTTGGTATCAAGATAACAATTTATTCACAATTAGAAAGCATTCTATTTGAGATTAACATTTCAATCAGTTCATGTACAAAATAAATCTGAGCAAATGATCATCTGTTTGGCAGTGACGATATCCTTACAGTTAAAATAGCATTGAAATGTCATTTTCAAAAAGTCGATAACGATATTTCCATCCATTGCAGAAGATTCTTCTATTTGGAAAAAACCTTTACATCTGTGCACCCATGACAACCCTACAGAAACGAGGTGAGATCTTGCATTAAGGGTTCTTATGTCTGCAGTTTCAGACTGAACGAGTTCCCTCGAACTTGGAAGCAACTGGGCTCATACAGACTTAATTTTTAAACTAATTTTCAATAATATTGCTCATTTCCAGAAGTAACGCCAATCTAAAAAATCAGTTTCGCAACTATGATTTGGCAATTATGAAAACATTTGATGACGTTTCAGCGATAAGGATGTTGAATCATCAACCAAATATAAGGTCGAATTGAACGCTCATAAATCAGTGAGTTGGTTCATTGCGAGTGAAACAAAAGTCCAGATGAGCCGAATAAACCGTGAAATCACACATCACATCAAAAATTCTGATTAAATCTCTTCTAAATCGCTCGCATTCCCCGCTTATATCTTTATTAAAGGATTGTTGATTCGAACCTATTAATATTCATTCGTTTATTCCTCATTCCTATCCAAATCCCATCATCAAAACCAAAACGAACTTCCACAGTAAACGCATTAAACTTTTAATGTCATGATCAGTTAAAGAAGAAAAAACAAAATGAACTGAACATCTCGGAAATTCTTCAATCGCGCAGTTAGTATCAGGAAAGTGAATGCTTCAAACATGTACTCCTTTTGCTAATCGACATGATTCAAAGAGAGCATGAAAGCAAGATCAGCTGAATCGATGCCGAGATAATCAAATTTTAGCGGTGATGGAAAGCACTATCAAAATGTTTCATAAAGACTGCATCAAGCAGCTAAATTCATCGTTCACTCATCCAAATCAGCATAAATATTGCTTTCATTTCACCAGTGCCACTCATATCTATAAACAATAAATGAGCACAATGTCAATATTGAAATTCGCATTAACTAACGGCAGTAATCAACATCAACAGAACGACATTAACAACACTAATAATATCACAAAAAAACTTCGTTCCATAAAACTGCTCACCAGCTACATGCTGAATCGTTATCATTACAACACGCATCATGAAAATGTCATTCAACAGCAAACAATACGAAAAAATCGATGTTTCAAAGGCAATATGCAAAATCGAAACGTGGCAATTCATTGATTATGGTTGAATACGAGAGACAATCGATATATCAGCTGTCAATCACGATTCAACAAATCCATCCCGTATGCCACATATTTCCATTTAGTATCCGATCAAAGCAACTACGCTTTTTTTGCCCATAAACAATCTCACACAAATTAGAAGCGAAATCGTTGAATTTTATGAAACGCTCAGTCATAATGGTCTGTTTGGAATTCGCAACAGACGAAACTATTTTCATTCACTTCAATTCGCTGCTTAGCGGCATAAACTGAAAGAATTTCAAATTGCAAAAATATTGCAAAAAGATGAAAATATTGATACGAACGGTGTATTTGTGTGTTTTGATGTTCGTACCCAAAACTCTCCACTACAAACACTGAATTCATGATCGTAACCATCACAAAAACATTCCATGAGCTAATAAGCTTGTACAGAGCCCATGATTTTAATGACGCTAGCGGACCAACAACAATTTTGCTGCCTAAGAAACACTTCATGACAATGACGACAGTAAAACAGTGTCATTTCTATTCGGACAGTTTACTCAAAACAGTGATTTCGTAAAAAATTGGATATACTTTTAGCAATTTGTGAGAAAATTAGCAGTTCACGTTCATGAATTTATAATCCAATGAAATCTGGTCGAAGTATTGAAGAGTTTGCTGGGGTATACTGTTTCAATAGCAATAAATTCCTTGCAAATGAAGCAGAAACAATGCGACTGATCAACTGATTGAAAGAAATTGCTAAATGTTTATACTGTTTGGCTGTTGTCATCGATGTACATGTTTTATTGCTTATTGTAAACTAGCGAATTGTTATTGGATTATCGTCTGGTTACAGGTCGTTTATGAAGTGAATTCTTTGGATTGCCAAAGTGCTCGGAAAAATTACCTATTTGCGAAAGTACACTTTTTTGACTTAATCTCATGTTTTAACTTCAGACGATTTCAGACTAATTAGCATGCCTTATCAATTCGTTGCTGTTTCGATGGTCTCATAAGAAGCTTATGTTCACTTCCTAAGAAAGTAAACTTTTTCATTAATAAAATTAGAATCGACTGGTATGAACGATATTTTGGAAGAATATTCGAGAATAGCCAATTAATTAAGCGCAAATATACAATGCATCAAAACAATTAACTTAAGTGCAAATATGTGTTAACATGAGTGCAGCAGAGCTTATTGATATTCAAAAATTTGATCAAAATTTGATCAAATTATTCCTCCGAAGTTTCTGTTGCTAATCGCTTGACGAGTGAACGTTCTTAATCGCTCAATCGCTTAATCGTTGTTCATTCCGAAGAGATAATGTTAGCGATTTCTAGTTCTAAACAAATTTCTGTTAAAAAGCGTCTTAAATGCAAACAGCAGTAAATTTCGCGAACCATTGCAAGTCCATTCCATCTGTGTCCATTCAACTTTGCATGCAACCATCAAAAGTGATGCTCGATAAATATTGCTAACGATAAGTGCGATTGATAAATAGAAACGATCAATTAATCATCAACTTTATTGTTTTATCTATTTATTTGTCTATTTAAAAAGTAATTACGAGCGCATGCTGCTCTCTTATCACCGATATCGTAAACGTCATATTCTTCTTTACACTTATTGTCACTTGGCAATGAATCATTAATAAATAGTTGAAAAAGCAAAAGAATATATTTAAACATCGCTCCAGATCATAAATTTGCATTTTAGTTAGGAACCTTAAAGATTTATCCAAGAGCTGGCAATGAATAAGAGAGCGATAACTGACAACTGGATCAATGCATGCATGGAAGTGACGATGAATCTTATGATGAAAGCAATAGCAGGACAAAGTCGAATAGATTGAAACGGAAAAAAGACAGACACACTGATGAGATCTAATTGGATAGCGGATATACATGGATTCGAAGACGAGACAACGAAACACTGAGATAGCTTTCGTGTTGCGTAGGAATGGAATCTTCAGAAGGAACTTCTCGCTCTCGTTAATGTCTAAATAATTCTAACACTCACGTCAGTGCTCAGTGACGTATTCCGGCAAATACATCACTGAGAGATTGTGATGTGGTATGGAAGGAAACAAAACCGATGAGTTTCATGTTTTTAGAACACTATAAACCAGCGTGACAAATTTTGCATTGCCTACTCCATATTTTTATCATATGTAATGGGATGGAAAATCTTTTCAAGCTTCTGGAAACTACAACCATTTTTTCCATGTCAGAATTTTATACGGATTGTTTTTTGACGTATGTTTCTGAGTTGTGACTTGCACATTTCATGATTCATTTTCCTTTCATACAAAACATGTCGTCAGTCTAGTATACAGTCATAAAATATAGTCCATATTTCGATCAAAGAATTCGTCACTTTACGAGCGAACATCAGCAGTGAACAGCAAATATAATGAATGATCGTGTCATTATAGAAAGATTTCAAATTATGCATCGTGATGAATTTGATAATTGACATTCAGTGATTTAGATGTTCAACAAATGAATTGATTCATAGCATAGCAGCACGAAAAAGAGAAATTATCATCACCTCACTTATCATATTCTTGTTTAGAAATAATCTGATGAACTTGAATTGATACCCTTTCAATCTCATTTTTCATTACTATCAGTTATCAATTTAGCGACGTCTCGTCTCTAAACTGAGAGTGAAATGAATTCAATCAGTCACACAATTAGCGAACCATTTGACTTAAAGCAAATTTTGATAGTCTTTGCATGTATTCGATTGAAACTACAATTAAATTTCTGCCTAACAGCAGTGTGTCCAATTCTACGTTTGATTATCCGTATACAATCAATTTATGATAATAATCCGAGTGACTGCTAACGGAAATTATCAGACAAATTGATGTTTTTAAAATAATTTTTTTAAAATAATTTTTTACATAATCAACGTTATAAAATAATTTTTAAAGGCTTCGCCAGAAACGTGTTACAACAAATCTGGATTAGTGACTTTCTAAACGTTATTTTCTTGATGATCTCGAATAATCAAGAAAGAAAGTTTTTTAGAAATATGATTAAAAAATGATTTTAAAAAAATTACCCTAATCACTGAGACTATAAAGATGCCCTTCATAGCGATCTCATTCACAGTTCAACTCTGCAACACCTCATGCATCGTGTGCTCAGTTCTTTCCATGTCACCTATTCATTACTTCTTTATTGATATAAAATACTGAATCATATGATGCAATGATATATATCGCTTGTGTATTCGAAAAAAATCATACATAAAGATGAGCGTTATTAAAAATGATATAAATTTATTCAGCTTCATAAGATAATTCGAAATGAATTCATTCATTTGTGTGGCACTCACTGATGACATCAATTTTGTGAGAAACACTCGTGATTATCGTTTCAGAGTCGATTGCACGTTTTCTTAGAAACTTATTCACACTGTTAACGGAATTATGGAAATTCCCATCTCAAGTTTTTCGCACCGTAAAGTCTGACTACATAACGACGTTTCCAGTAACTGTCCCATTTCCAGCAATCTATCATCTGAAAATATTTTTGTTTGCAAATTGACTGGCTTGAAACGATTAACCATATTTCTTTTTGTTTACTGATTTCATTAAACGAGCTTCACTGGCCAGCAAAACTTTCCGACACGACTGTGGTTCGATTGTAAGCGATGAATTTGCCGAGAATGAGTGTTGTTGAATGCCAGACCTAGTTCACCTGATTTAAAGGGCAATATTTTCAAAAATTCCCATTGAACAGACTTGACTTATGTTGCAATTTTATGGATCCATCGCACGTATACTTGTACTCCCAGCGGTACTCATCATCTCAATGTCCACCCATGCCTCCATCAGTTCCGTAACTCTTCACTATTTGATGCTACTGCAATTATTTGCGGCGCAACATCATGACAATGAATTGCAAAATGAATTTTTTTAATATTTTCACTTTTTCATATGAATGCCTCAATAAAATGACGTTGTACATAACGTTTTCTTGATCAACCGTTTGCAAGTTGACGTCCTCTTAAAATCGCTGACTAATTTGTTTACTTCGTACTACTCCCTCGATGCTTCTCTCTCTCTGGATCAATCCGTTTTGAGGGGAAAAGCGTCTCATAATTTTGTTGATAATCGCAACTTCATCAATTATAAGTTATCAATTTTTGAAAAGTACCCTCCAACTGCGATACTTCGCAGCCATTCTTATCACTCGTGGTCATCGTACATTCTCATCAGTTGCGATCTAAATACGCTGATATTATTATCATAATATCATCATCTTTAAGCCTAAGCCTGCTCTGGACTGGTGTCATCTCTTCTAAGGTTCAGACTTCGTTACGAAATAGAATTTTCAAAGTTCAGCGTTGGCCATGGTCTGAAAACCGAGTACGACGAAACTATTTAGGAACGTAGCAACCAGAAGATCAGTTTCACAACTCCACCAATTAATGAATCATTTTCAGTGATTATTTGTGAAAGGATGATCTCATTTTCGAACATTCTACTGCTGATTGTGATAATTTGCATTGGTCTGGTGCGAAGCGCAGCAATCAAGCCAAAGAGTGTCGATTGGAACATCACTCATCAGGCTAGTGCCGCCGCATGCCTAAACACTAACTCATTTCGTTTCAACAATATTCGATGCTGAACAGCATGCACCAAACACCCACAAATCTTTTCTCTCCACGGTGTAACTACAGTGAATTCATATCATTTTGAGATACAAAAATTTCAGAGTTCCAATGAATCTCAAGTTCGGACCACACCTCAACCCTTGCTAAGTTTTGGTACAATTATAGATATGATGAAATATGCGCAAAATAAAAGTGAGTTTTATGTTTGCATTGACAAAAAATTTGAAAAGCATTCGTTTGATTCGTTCGAAAGTGTGCACTAAAATTGAACACTCTTGCTCGATTCGTGTTTTTGTCTTTACTTACAAATCTGACTATGTGTTGAAATAATCACACATCTATCGAAAACTGACTAGTGAATCCGATGGGCAGTCACTACCATCTTATTTCGCAATCATAATAATTTTGCATGATCAGATCTCAGAGGAATGTGATAATCTAACAAAAACTAGTAATCCTACTCCATCATCACGTCAGCAGGGCGAGATCTTAGGAATGACATTCCAGTAAGCAGTGGTAATTTGAGTGAGATGCGACGATAGATTACAGCTGCGACGATAGATCACAGCTCATATTGGGGAAGCATCTTTTCGCTAAATAGATACTCCAGCTTCGGTATAAATGATAGCCTAAGCCGAATCCTAAACATAATCCATTGCCGCACTGTGTCGCCAGTTTATTTCAACATCTCCTTAATCCTGCATGATGCCAGAAATCAGTGTGTTCGGTGACATTCTGAGAAGATTTGTGCTTTGCAGTAGAAAGATTTGTCTGATGGTGCAGAAAGTTAATGAAGTGATCTTCACATGAAAGCACATTTTTCAATAATGCATAAAATTTGATCTAAAATTTCATAATATTGATGAAATGAGTAGATTTGAAGGGTTGAAACTGCGTGATAAATAAAAGGTGAATTTTGTGGATGGATTCAAACTGAGGATTCTTTACGATCACTATAAAATATTACAGTGAATTTGGGTCTTTGTGCATGATCTGTCTGGAAAATGATAACCGTGTCTGAATATAGGAAAGAGTTAGCCTCGCTTTTTGGTACGAACTCTGATACACATCAACTTGTTAAGATCGCAAAGAAGCTGCAGATTCACCATAGACATTATACTAGGTCTCTAAAATAGAACACATTGGCACTGCATTGTCAATATTAAATCTAGAGAGGGCTCTGCTGAAGATGCATTTCATTGCAGCGAAGATCCATCTCGTACCCGTATTAATCCGAGACGAAGAAGAACCGTTGAGGAATTCAATTTTCCATGCGATCTGAGATGTTTTGGAATTAAGTTGAAAATTGTGGAATTTTAGATTGTAAGAGAGGTCATCACACACACCCAAAACTCTACTTTTGTCCGTCTGCACCGGCCGATACGGATCCAAACAAATGGCCGTGTGTTGCATACACTGATTTATGTGACTTGAGGCCTGACTGCCCCGGCAAAGAAGACGAACATCCGACATTTTGTATGTTCCATCAATTGGTCAGTTCGCAAACGATTTCATTCACATCAGACAATTCAATTTGATTCGATTCCATTTGCTCCCCGCATATCAACTCACCATCAGAGAACCATGAATTCATTTTTGTGTGCAATTCCTCTATGAATTCTGTTCAGTTTGGGTTTTATTTGGTTGAACGGAAATCAAAAGTATTTCTTGCACAAATTTGAAAGTATCAATCCATGACCAAATCAACTTTGCATTTATCAACGATTACTGAGTGAACACATGCAACGTGGTCATACAAAAAGATTGAGAGCTTTCATTAGGGTGGACTTCAATTCGTCGGCACAAAAGCGAATGAAAATTGTTAACGTCTAAACACAGAACAGCTCATTTTTTGTCTCTACCGAAAAGCAATTTGTTCTATTCAGCCAAACGAAACCTTTGCTGACTATGACAGATCCGTGTTACCAAATGATGAAAAATCGGATATCATCTGTCGGTATACGCTGAGAAAGATATTCATTACTTGTTTTCTGTTTCAAAATTCTTTTAAATGTTAAGCAGAGACTGAACATTATGTGAAAAGTTTGTTGATACTGAAAATCAGAATTAACTTAAGAACTTTTACATCAATTAAGGGAGGGAACAGGCAAAATTTCTTTCAATTTGAGTTCAGCTTTTTATCCAGCTTAGTTCTTCTTTATATATCTCAAAACCGTCTTCTTGATAAATTCCAATATATTAGCATCAAAATTACTTCATCCAAAATACTTTAATCTGCTTGCGTTAATGAGAAGAATTTCACAGAACTGGGATTCTGTTTATTTCACCATTGAAGTAGGCGTCATTTGGAAGTGCATTTGAGTGTTAGAAATGGCTGTTAACATGCGTAATGAATTATTGTGATGAATTGAAATATTTTCAGCGAAACGCCGAAATGAACAGTATTCGACATACAGTTACTCAACTGGCTTTGATACGTCTCGAAGAGATCAACAAAAGGAGTCACATCCACTGAGTGATGTGAATCCGATTCGAGTCGGTTTGAAAAGGATTGTTAGAGGATTAGTAGATCAGAAAGTTTTTAAACCAGTCAATACTCGCCATTTCTTTTTCAGTCATTCACCTCATAATTGAATTATTTAATTCATTATTTGTTCGTGAAAGGTGATTCAGTAAGTAGCAATCTGCCATGATTATAATATCGTCTCGCTGATCGTGTCGGAATGAGTAACCGAATGACGAGACATAATCTTCTTCATCATTGCATTTGATAATTTCTTTCATTAGCGATACGTTACTCTATCAATACTTAATTTCTTTTCATTGTATCGCCATTATAATCAACTATAAATTGATCTCATTTCTAACTTATCACTGATTCAGAGAATACATCTGGAATCAGAAGTCGTTTTACTGTTTGTCGCAATGTTGTCGACTCACAAGAGTACAGATTTCAAAAAATTTTGATTACCTGGGCAATGCTGTTCAAAACGGCACATGCTTTTGTTTCAACTCAGAATTACACCGTTAAGCAGGCTCACTGCTAGGTGTTAGAATACAGACTCTAGCACGTTCATCTCTCCAGAAGCTAGAACCAGAGTCTGTCTTTATTGAAAACGAATTATTTTATACAATACCATTTCCTAAATTATCATTATCATCTGTTCAGGTATTTTTTGATTACTTTTTAAACTATATTTTGAATTTACTTAAGATGTTCTATTTCGTGGAAGATTTCCTCAGTCCGAACAAATGTGAATGACGTGCATTATTGCTACTCCTTAACTCGAACCTCGATTCTCAAAACAACCTTTTCCTGTTCTTATTCACACCAACTAACTCAAAATGACACTTACATAAAATATGTCTCTAATGCACGTCAATTTTCCAAAGCTAATCATCTTCTTATGAAGCAAATCCACAAATATTGAAGTACATTTAGTATTTTGTTATGCGACTGAATGTAAACTTTTTCAAAATTTTGCCATGAATACACTCAACACCATGATAACGCATCTTCACAATTTCTCACATTCGATGTATTCAATAGAGAAGAAACTGATTTGCTGTTTCAAAAGTGATACTCTATCAACAGCACGAAAAATTACCGGCGAAAACCATTTCATTTCAATTCAGCAAAGCTTATGTTTCAAAAGCTTTTATTTTTTCATGCGTGTGTAGTTGCTATGACAGATGGTTGTGATTTTTTCTCATGACGAGACATAATCGGTGTATTTTGAATAATCACGACAGAACTCCCTTTGCTCTCGTTTCTTGATAAATAGGACTGACTGAGAATGATGTTGCGAATAACTAGTGCACAAAAACGAAAAGAGATCAGAAAATTTTATCTCATGAAACAATACAATGGAATATTCATAGCAAATTGCTCAAACTGAATGCGGTGAGAAGAGTTTACTGAAGTGCTTATGATACTTAATAGTAAAGGTTACATGGGAGTGAAATTATGATTGGTTAACTTGCTAGCTGAAATGCTTAAACTCTCTTGCATGCGGAAAGCCGATGTTTGCATGATGAAGTGGGATCCTTCAGCTGCTTTTAAGCATTTTCAACGGGAATCCACTAATTTTTCGGCATTATCGTTAAGTGTAAGCTGCATTCGATAAAGGAACAATTATCGAAAATATACATGGAAACATCAAATACAACATTTAATTCTGATTCAAGTTTTTCACGGATGAAGATCAACTGAGAACGAAATCAGAGAACATTCTGCTGAATACCGTAAACTGTTTCCAGCAGTCGTATACTCTTCTCGTATCTTCTGTCACGTATTTTCGTATAGTCACACCAGCTGCAAGACAAATGAAGAACGAATCAAATGCAATTTTGCAAATTAAAAAAACCACATTCAACAGTTAGTTTGCAAGGAAAGCAATGCGAAAGAAGTACAGAGGGCTGGCATTGAATCAAATGGACGCCGGCGAATGCATGGCGCACGTGTAAAACGATTCAACCGACTAGGTGAACATTCTTGAATGTTAATAAATGAAGTGATCAATGACTATTTGATGAAGGCATTAATAACAACCCTTTACAATGAAGTCATCTGCCTCACAATCAATTAAATACAATCATCTTCAGACAACTGAAGCATAATTATAACCTAAAACTTAGTTTATAATGATCCATTCTATAGTTTTTTGCCTGAATCACATAAACAGTCTGTCGCTTTTCATTCGAAAAATTGATCAGTCTATTGCAAAGCTTGAAATCACTCGAACGAATGCTTCATCCAGGAAATAAAACCAGAATGATATAAGAATTTATTCAAACAAATAAAACAAGAACGAACTTTTTCTTAACAGCCTTCCAATGTGGTAGAAGATCACCGAGGAGAGCATTTGGATTACTGACGTCGAGATCGGGTGAAGGGATCTGAGAGATTGGAGGAGGGATCGGGTCTGCCATAGGTTCATCAAGAGGTGCAGGTAGTGCCATTATGTCTTTGGTTGCTAATAAATCCTGAAATTATGGGAGATGCAAAAAATAATACAGGATGTTCAATGGAAAATGAAAGCAAAATAATCAAAAACTGTATTTGCAGCTTTTATTGAACAATCCCATACGCCCCGATTTTTCATCCAATTTCACCGAGTCCGATCTTGGATTCAGCTCAGAAAATTTTTCACTCGTGATTGCTGCCAGCATAGGAATGGTCGATGAGAGCCAGAAAGCATCAGACAGTATCAATATCTAATAAAAGCATCAGAACAACCTTTCCTACTAACATATTCAAAGAGAGCAACAGAAAAGTGGCGCATGTCCCTGACCAACGAAAGTAGCTTTTAGACTGATACAGTGCACCATTCATACAATGAATTATTTGGAAATGCACAATTAAATTTTAAAATATAATGAGTGTGGCATCGGTATAGTGAAAGTCGATCAGACCTCGAGCTTCAACAAAATTCCAATAAAAACACACCAAGGTATCATCGGTTGGTTGAGGGTACTGAATCGGAGGTTCTTCATCTTTCGGTAGCTCCTCTTCCTTACCACGCATCCATGTACGACACAATGAAAATATTGCCTCATTATGACCTGAATCCCGCAATCCAAATGGTTTACCACGTAACTCGAATACCACTCCTGAAATAATAACACCTCTAAATTCTACCACTGATACCATCTTTTCAGCATATCAGCATACATAATTTAGAAGGCGAAACGGTTCATTTGTCATCAGATACGTTGCAATGACTATTCATTCTCCTGCAAACAATTACTACTTGCATAGATCATCAAAGAATATCAGCGTGAAATATTTCAAACAATACATTTTGTAGCTCAACTGAACATACTCACACTCGACAATCTGAAGTGAAATATTATCACAAAGAAGAATCAAACAAGAAGTAATTTTTACGTTAAAAAAATCAAAAGCTCACTTCTCTCTCTTCTCAATGCTCGTTTCATTCGCAAATGTGTCGGTGATGTTTCGTCATCATCCACATCTCTACAACTCAAACGATCCATTAAAAATTGAAATACAAACTGAAAATTGGCCGTTCCAATTCAATTGATGATCTCAAACGATGTAAAAATAAGTGAACAGAAGAAAAAATAAACGAACAAGAAAACACTATCATACCGTCGAGTTCCTCTTGTTGGCTGTGCATTGGTTTGGATTTCACCCGTTCGAATACCACTCAACAAATGACCCAACCGCGTTCGTGCAAATTTCATGTCCGGTGATTCAGGTGGTCTTGAATCGCTGAACGGTGCCAATGAAGAATTTGGTGTCGGGCTCATCGATGTCTCCACAACGCTAGTATCAGATGAGGGCATTGATTGCGAGGGGGGTGTCTAAAAATAATATCACACACACACTTCAGAGGAAAGAATGCCAATATAAAAATGAACCGTAATTTTGCATCTCAGGTCAGTCAAATCTTCAGCTTGTTTGATTATTCTCCCTTGTAACGATGTCGCGCATGCAATCACCACTGAAACTTGCAATAAATAAGCAAAGCTTGATTACCATTTTGATATCTGCCTTAGTGTCCTCCTCTCGTCCTTCATCGTTAATCGATGGGTGATTTGAAGTCACAGCTGCAGTATTATTCGTTAGAGATGAATCCGCCGAGAGTGGGGTCAAGAACTCTTCAACTAATTGTGCTGTTGAGGCCATTGGTCTCGACTATGAGTTGGAATTTTTCTCCTTGACTGCAAAAAAAAAACGAACTTAACAAAACCATACTAAAGAAAAACTATGGAAATGTTGCACAAGCACACTTAAAGATGACTAAAACTGTTACAGAAATTGACTATTTATGGGCACTTTGTAAAGCTCTAATATATGTGGCAACAAATGCACGGGGCATTTTAGCCTAACTCGCTCGAATGAATCCTGCATTTAGTTCAGGCATGATTACTAAACTGCAGGATCGCCCAGACTTGTTCTTTAGCTTAAACTTATTAGGGGCTAAAATACAACATTGTATTTTAGCCCCTGATAAGCTACAACCATACGAGATTCACACGTTGCACTATTGATGTGCACTGTTCAAAGTGGATAGGTAATACAGCATAACGTCTCAGAAATCATCTCATCGAGGAAAACATATTATTGAAAGCGCGATGAAAATGCTGAGAGTTTGTTTGATTAAGATTGAGAATTTTAAAGATACAACACAGAAGAATATCCCATATCTCCGGGACTTTGATTAGTTTCAACTGATCACACTGAATGCGATCAGCAAATCCGGAAAACACCAAACGTTTTCAAAAACCAAAATTCACCCGCTAAATGCTTCAATTTGTCCTTTGAACGCATCGCCACAAAATTGGCACATTCATTTACGATTCAACACGATTTGATTGCATCAGCAAAAGATGTCATCTAATATTTGCCTACCTGAATATCTGACTGCACGTTCGTTCTTACGAAAGAAAAGTCCCACAGCAGTTCAGTGGGCACATTTCCCCATTTGATGCGGAGGAGGCCCTGTGACGATTGCAGATGAATTATCTTCTCTGCGGATGCGGGTAAAACTTCCGTTTTGCGAATGCATCTGCGGAGGGAGGATTCCTTGAATGGGATACCCGTGCGGAGCGAGGGATTTTGACGTCCCCGCGAGCACTCCGTACGCTTTGTTCGTATAATTGTTGGGGAATATAATTTCTTGAAGCGTTTTTGTGATCATGAGAACAGAGACCATTTCTAGCCGCGGATTCGGATTTTTCATCGGAAGAGGACGAAACGTCATCGTAAGAGGACAACGAACCTAAGTACTGTATCATCGCGACCTACAACTTGGAACAGTCAGTGCAGTTGAATGAATTAATGTGTGGTAGAATGCGCAGGGAAGGGACATGTGTAAGAGGAGACCTGAGTAATACCTCCGAACCTTAGTAACTATGACTAGTCACAAGTCTTTATTGAAACAAATAACCGCGGTGATAATAACCAAATCAATAATTCAAGTTCGGATTTCATGAAGACAGATGATTTCAAACGCTATTATCGTTAGCTGCGCGGAAAGAAGAATGCCAACGAAGGAAGAATGTGATATTAGTGATATTGGTAATAACAGAGAGGCATAAACTCGTAATGAGTTTGATTTGCTGATTAAATAAATAAATAAATAAATAAATAAGTAAATAAACCGCGGTGATAAAGCGAAAGAACAAATTTGGCACCAAATAGTGACGATATGATGTCAAGTCTGACTTTGTAAATCACACAATAAGCACAGGTCAGTAGTACCTCCAAGCCTTCTTAAGTACGGTAACTAGCCACGTTCACAAATTAAGGTAGTTAGCCACGCCCGCACTTAACGAAAACATTACGAATCGAGTAAAGACACGAACAGTTGAAAAATCAGAAACGGTCACACACATTTATCTGTTTAAGTGACGAGGAATGATCCATGCTAATTTATTATTTAATTTAATCTCATGTTGTAAGTGCTATATCACAACTTGCAAGCTTTGTCGTGCTTACAAGCTAAACAAAGACCATCCGGACTACGCACATGCATTCATAAATTTCTCGTCATTTTGGCACCATCCACTTTTAGTAGTCAGCACCAATGATAATACTAATGGTGAGAATTTCTATGAGATGCTGAATAGCAGTCAGCGAATGAAATCTTTGCAGCAAACTGTCCGCTACTATTATAACCTTGTGATTATAAATAACCTTGTAATACCTTGTATTAGTAATAAACTTTGTAATATCCTGTAATAATATCACCTTGTAATAACAAACTATCAACGTAATTCTGATCAATCTCAAACCTAATCAATTCATATATATGAAAACAGCCTTCTTCTAAAAACGACTGAGACCAACCGATTTGTTATAGTATTTGCAAGTGTAATCGCTGATTTCCTTGCAATTCTCAGATTAGTAAATCAGCAAACCAGATACAATGCAAGATTCTGATACGTAACCTCGCCCACGGTGCTCGAGGAGAAACCGAAATTTTTTCGATGACACACTGTACAAAACGGAAAAATTGAGCAGAAGTCATAGCTGGCAGCTTTCTCTGTGCAAACCCGTAACTGTTAAACACTGATGATCATTCAAGCCTCCTGATCTCATCGTAGGATTCACCCTAGCATTAAACGTCACACTATAAATGCTTTATTCCTTGTTGCTTCTCCATCCCTACTCTGTGCTAACGACGTTTGAAGAATGGTTGTACGTGACCCTGTTTCCTTTCAAGCGAATCCATCATCCTAATAGAGTGTTGCACCATCATGTTTTTCGAAATAATCTAAATCACTGTTCCAGACTTCTTTCACCATGCCCTAAAATAAGTGTGACGATCTTCTCATGAAATGTTCCTGAATCTATGACTAGACATAGATTGCTTTATCTCTAACAGTGTGTCGCACTAGCACATCTTCAAAGTTGCTTTTCATATCGACAATTCGAAGACCCTTTCAGTTCAAGTTTTTCTTTCCTAACTACGATGCAAATAATCGTGGTAAAACCACAATCTAAACAGCAGTTGAATTCCTATAAACTTACTGGCACTAAACTACAATAGCTACCATCAAGACAATTCTAAACTCATTAAAACTGAAGATAGCTTGTGTAATGTATGGTAACACGTGGAAAAACATTTATGCATCTGTCATGCCACGCACCATTGGTATTTTCAAATTTTTTCCAATTTCAGCAGAGAAGTGAGCTTACTTACAGGCAAGAGCATCAAACTTGAGCCTGACCCTAGCATGTAACATGAACTGTATCCAGGAGCTTTGACCCTATGCACTTTGCAATTCAACCTCTCTCATGGAATGCCACCAAAATATGCCTAGCAATGTTCCCCTCCATTATGCCTGGCGTGACAGCATCAAAAACACGATAGTAATCAACGAGGGGATGAACACAGTGATGATCACATAAACAAAGTAACATAAGCAACAACAATCACGCACGAAACAATCACATAAACAACTACGCGAAATAATAACATAAGCAACAAGAACAGCAACGGGATAATCAAACAAATATCTACATTAACGCGTTACTTCAATGCCCATATCCAATCGCACAATCCGAAACAGCATAACAAGAACACGTTCTGACAGAATATTTTGAAAACGAAATCGAATCAAGTCAGCTGCAATCATTTCGGTTCAGCTCAAAAGTAGTTTGAGGTCAAGTCAAGCTAATGCTAAGTAAAGCTTGACTCAGGTCATGGTTTCTCTGTAAGGTATGAGAGCAATCGGAGGAATACTACCTGGCTTTCAGTTGTTCAAGTTATCAACTGGGTGCTCGAATGATAAAGTTTGCGAAAACTGCATGATGTTACCCCGACAACGGTACTACACTATCTTTATAACTTACACATCAACTCATTCCAACTCTGAGAAGACGCTGTGCTAGCAGCCAAGAGAAAATTCTAACCTCTATGCACAGATCAAACCACAGTCATGCAATTCAACCCTGGCCTCTGATACAAACTCTCGAAACTGGTTAGTTATTAAAAACAGAAGCAATGACTCATCAAGTATACCTTGTTAGCACTTATAACAGACAATAACTGCACTGGCAAGGGACATAAGGATATCATCATAGAATTGTATGAATGCCATCATGACACTAGCTAATAGATAAGCTTCGGCGAGTAACCACAAACACCTGAGAGTCGAGCCACCAATCAGCGACTCGACTCTACAGGTGAGTGGTCCAGGCGAACTTTCCAGACCTACCGCTAACTTCATAAGGCGATTCATACCCTACGTTCATGGAACTCAGTTTAATAGGGATATTTTTTCTTATATGCCAGTGTAGCTACTCAAAGCAAAGCTAAATAACTCATAATGCCTCTTCTCCCATTCGCCTGGATTTCTTAAAGTCATCAAGTGCCTTATTAGCATCTATGATAGACAATAACTGCACTGGCAAGGGATATAAGGATGTGATCATAGAAGTGTATGAATGCCATCATGACACTAGCTAATAGATAAGCTTCGGCGAGTAACCACAAACACCTGAGAGTCGAGCCACCAATCAGCGACTCGACTCTACAGGTGAGTGGTCCAGGCGAACTTTCCAGACCTACCGCTAACTTCATAAGGCGATTCATACCCTACGTTCATGGAACTCAGTTTAATAGGGATATTTTTTCTTATATGCCAGTGTAGCTACTCAAAGCAAAGCTAAATAACTCATAATGCCTCTTCTCCCATTCGCCTGGATTTCTTAAAGTCATCAAGTGCTTTACTAGCATCTATGATAGACAATAACTGCACTGGCAAGGGACATAAGGATATCATCATAGAATTGTATGAATGCCATCATGACACTAGCTAATAGATAAGCTTCGGCGAGTAACCACAAACACCTGAGAGTCGAGCCACCAATCAGCGACTCGACTCTACAGGTGAGTGGTCCAGGCGAACTTTCCAGACCTACCGCTAACTTCATAAGGCGATTCATACCCTACGTTCATGGAACTCAGTTTAATAGGGATATTTTTTCTTATATGCCAGTGTAGCTACTCAAAGCAAAGCTAAATAACTCATAATGCCTCTTCTCCCATTCGCCTGGATTTCTTAAAGTCATCAAGTGCTTTACTAGCATCTATGATAGACAATAACTGCACTGGCAAGGGACATAAGGATATCATCATAGAATTGTATGAATGCCATCATGACACTAGCTAATAGATAAGCTTCGGCGAGTAACCACAAACACCTGAGAGTCGAGCCACCAATCAGCGACTCGACTCTACAGGTGAGTGGTCCAGGCGAACTTTCCAGACCTACCGCTAACTTCATAAGGCGATTCATACCCTACGTTCATGGAACTCAGTTTAATAGGGATATTTTTTCTTATATGCCAGTGTAGCTACTCAAAACAAAGCTAAATAACTCATAATGCCTCTTCTCCCATTCGCCTGGATTTCTTAAAGTCATCAAGTGCCTTATTAGCATCTATGATAGACAATAACTGCACTGGCAAGGGACATAAGGATGTAATCATAGAAGTGTATGAATGCCATCATGACACTAGCTAATAGATAAGCTTCGGCGAGTAACCACAAACACCTGAGAGTCGAGCCACCAATCAGCGACTCGACTCTACAGGTGAGTGGTCCAGGCGAACTTTCCAGACCTACCGCTAACTTCATAAGGCGATTCATACCCTACGTTCATGGAACTCAGTTTAATAGGGATATTTTTTTCTTATATGCCAGTGTAGCTACTCAAAGCAAAGCTAAATAACCCATAATGCCTCTTCTCCCATTCGGCTGGATTTCTTAAAGTCATCAAGTGCCTTCCTAGCATCTATGATAGACAATAACTGCACTGGCAAGGGACATAAGGATGTAATCATAGAAGTGTATGAATGCCATCATGACACTAGCTAATAGATAAGCTTCGGCGAGTAACCACAAACACCTGAGAGTCGAGCCACCAATCAGCGACTCGACTCTACAGGTGAGTGGTCCAGGCGAACTTTCCAGACCTACCGCTAACTTCATAAGGCGATTCATACCCTACGTTCATGGAACTCAGTTTAATAGGGATATTTTTTTCTTATATGCCAGTGTAGCTACTCAAAGCAAAGCTAAA